>WNWK01016302.1:0-45288 GCA_009830355.1 Cherax destructor | reverse complement strand
TTCATATTTCACTAGTGTTGCTTTGATGTCTTTGTTTTCAGCTTCAAGGGCAAAGATGTATTCCCTAATAGTATCAGGAGTAGTCATACCTTGATGCCCAGGAAGGAATCCTACGAAGCTGGTGGGGTTGGTGGGAGAGTCAGCCATGGTGGGTGATGTTATTGTTGTCGTCGGGGTCCGGGGGGGTGTGGGGGTTGTTGATGCACCGGCTTTCTGTTGTGTAGACATGTTGTGTTTCAAAGTCCTTAGCGTTGGTTTCTTGGTACTGTTGTTGTTTCCTCTGCGATTTCCGCTCATAGTATCACAAGTGAAGCTATGGAGGAGGCTTTATTTCCTTTAGATTGGGTTAGGCGTTCGTCTGGCAGCGCGGGCGATGTTTGGGTCTGCAGGGCTGTCTTCCTTAGATCTTCAATTTTGTTAAGGTTTGGGTAGCATTTCTAGTATTCTTGGGTCATTATGTGATCTACGTGGGTTTGTGCAGTTGTACCTTCAATTAGGCCATCACAAGCTTTGATGAGCGCTGAGTTTTTTGGAGAATAAGGGCTGCTAGGATGCTGCCGCTGCCGCTGCCGCTGCCGCTGATGTATCTCTCCCGCCTGCGTTCTAGAGAGTACAGGTTTAGGAACTTCAAGCGTTCCCAGTAGTTGAGGTGGTTTATCGCACTTATGCGTGCGGTGAAGGTTCTCTGCACATTTTCAAGGTCAGCAATTTCACCCGCCTTGAAAGGTGCAGTTAGTGCTGTTGCCATTTTCTTTTTGTCCCATCTACCTTTTACTCTAACTGTAGCTACAACTAAATAATGCTCCGATATATCCGTTGCCCCTCTATAAACATGTACATCCCGAAGCCTCCCCATCAACCTTTTATCCACCAATACATAATCTAACAAACTACTTTCCTTACGTGCTATATCATACCTTGTATATTTATCCTTTTTTTCATAATATATGTATTACTTATTACCAAACCTCTTTCTACACATAGCTCAATTAATGGTTCCCCATTTACATTTACCCCTGGCACCCCAAATTTACCTACTACTCCATCCACAACATTTTTACCCACTTTAGCATTAAGATCCCCAACCACAATTACTCTCTCACTTGGTTCAAAACTCCCCACACACTCACTCAACATTTCCCAAAATCTCTCTCTCTCCTCTACACTTCTCTCTTCTCCAGGTGCATAAATACTTACTATAACCCATTTTGCACATCCAACCTTTATTTTACTCCACATAATCCTTGAATTTATACATTTATATTCTCTCTTTACCTGCCATAACTGATTATTCAACATTATTGTCACTCCTTCTTTAGTTCTAACTCTGTTTGAAATCCCTGACCTAATCCCATTTATTTCTCCCCACTGAAACTCTCCTACCCCCTTCACTTAAAGCCAGGACATCCAGCTTCTTTTCATTCATAACATCTACAATCATCTCTTTTTTATCATTCGCACAACATCCACGCACATTCAAACATCCCACTTTGACGGGTTTCTTCTTTTTCTTTTTAGTAAGCTATACAGGAAAAGGGGTTACTAGCCCATTGTTCCCAGCATTTTTGTTGACTTTTACAACACGCATGGCTTACGGAGGAAAGATTCTTATTCCACTTTCCCATGGATATGAAAGGAAAAGCAATAAGAACAAGAACTATTAAGATAAAATCTAAGAAAACTCAGATGAGTGTGTATACATAAACGTGTACTGTATGTGTAGCGTGACCTAAGTGTAATTAGAAGTAGCAAGACGTACCTGAAATCTTGCATGTTTATGAGACAGAAAAAAACACCAGGAATCCTACCATTATGTAAAACAAATACAGGCTTTCGTTTTACACTCACTTGGCAGGACGGTAGTACCTCCCTGGGTGGTTGCTGACTACCAACCTACTACCTACCACTTTTACCAGTATGACCATAATAAACTTTATAACATATTTGACAAGGAATCTTATAGACACACCCATCACTATTATGGGGTGAATTTTTTATCAAATTTTTTTTAACTGTGTCAAGATTTTTAAAATCAGTTTTCTCTCTCTTTAAACTACAATTTAACTGCCTTATTTATTCCTACATTTGCAACAACCACTTAAATAATTACACTACAACAATAACTAAAATGAACTGTTATTAGCTTTGGGCTTAAGGCTTATTCACTACATGGTATAGTCCATCCAGACATTAACATCAAAGACATCTTAATTCCTAAAATTGGGATTAAACATTCAAGTGCTCACCATATAAACAGGTTCTTTATATAAATCCATGTTTTCCTGGGTTCTAGAGTTGTCTTGACACCCTCTAGAGTTGTCTTGACACCCTGTGAAAGATTGTTAGGGTGTGTAATGTTAGTGTGGAGATTTTAAAGGCTGCTTTATGAATTTGAAGCACAATTGAAACAGGTCAGTATCAGTATTATATTTTCCATACATTTAAACTGACATATTAACCAACACTACTTACTGAGTTCAGTACTGTACTCTCATTAATCTGCCCTATCCTCAAATGAGGTAAACCTGTATGGGGAGCTGCAACAGCAAATCTAAAGCCACTCCTAACCCAACAAGAAGTTCATATTAGAACTATCAGTCAATCTGATTGCAGGGAACACACCTTCGCTGTTCACAGAAATGAATCTACTCTGCAAAGTATCCACACATACTACTGCTCATATACAGAAACACTCAACACAAATATTAATTCTGAGCTAAACATTGACCTTGTGAACTATCTTTAGTTAGTTTACAGGCAGCACTGTGTTAACAATGACACTGTAAACTATCTACAGTCAGTTTACAGGCAGCACTGTGTTAACAATGACACTGTAAACTATCTACAGTCAGTTTACAGGTAGCACTGTGTTAGCAATGATACTGTGAACTATCTACAGTCAGTTTACAGGGAGCACTGTGTTAACAATGACACTGTAAACTATCTACAGTCAGTTTACAGGCAGCACTGTGTTAGCAATGATACTGTGAACTATCTACAGTCAGTTTACAGGTAGCACTGTGTTAGCAATGATACTGTGAACTATCTACAGTCAGTTTACAGGGAGCACTGTGTTAACAATGGGTTGAATGTTATGAAAGTTATAAATAATCTGAAGAAACTATTACAGTACCTTCTTTCACTTTATCCATGGAACAGAAGTTACAGTACCTTCCAATTCCTTGGATAAAACATGATTCCATTCCATTTTGCTACTGCTTCATGGTCCTTACAGATCATGATGTTAACAGATCAAACTTAACTACCTTCTAGTATTTTTGATGAAAATTAGACACAAGTGCAACATCTGGGTATCTTTATTGTAGACGTTTCGCCATCCAGTGGCTTTATCAATACAGATTCTAGGACATAACTTGAAGACAGTAGAACTATATACAAAAGATGAGGTAATCAGTCCCTCAGCCTTGGAGTTGGTGTGAAGAGCACCGTAGTTATTCTCTATTTCTTTATTCAAGAGTTTCTCCTTTAATAACCTGACGGATAATAATTATAGAATGTTGTAGACACTTTTTCTCTAACGACCTTTACCAATATTGTTACATCACTTATCAAGGAAACAGCCTTAATCTAAACCACCTACCCTGACACTTTTTGCATTTGTGTGTGTGTGTGTCCTTCACTTCACAATGGTGAGCCTCTAGCTTCCTACATCAATCACATCCAGTAGGCAGACGGATGTCTGCCTACTGGATGTGTTACCTTCCCCAAATTCTGGAGGTCCCAGGCGACTTTGCTAGATTGAAATTATGTCTTTCGTAACTACGGTCGAGATTTTCCGGGTGAAAGACTTTCAGGACGAGACACAGAGGAATCTGTCGAGTAATTACACCCTCTAAGACACCCATGAACGTACACCAAGACACCCAGATATCGTTATTCAATGAAAAGTTTAGTCCTACTTATGTTACAGCATCTATAATAATATATTTTATTTTCAGTTATGTAGCAGAATAAGCGTATGTGTGAACGTTGTATTGTGTGTAAATGACTGACCGATTCTTAATCTAATTGTCCACCTCCATGAAGAAAATGTAATAAATATTACTATTTCTTCTGCTCTCGTCTGTTGTGGTTGTACAACATGCACAGCTACACACATGCGCGAACACATAACACACAAAAAAATCTTTATGGGATGAAAACAACAGGTAGCTGCTGGGGCGACGCCATCACCTGGTCAACAACAGGTAGCTGCTGGGGCGACGCCATCACCTGGTCAACAACAGGTAGCTGCTGGGGCGACGCCATCACCTGGTCAACAACAGGTAGCTGCTGGGGCGACGCCATCACCTGGAAAAAAAATTTTGAAGGTCGCTGCTACAACCTGGCCAGTACACCTGTGCTGTTAATTTCTACGATACCATGTTGTGATGTACCATAATGTAGGGATCTTACCATTTATCGCAAAATGAATTGGAGCACAAATATTTCAGTACGCATGAAATATGTGTGACAGAGGAAATGTAGAATGAAGATGATGAACTACTGAAGTAATAATGTGCTGAGGGAAAACAACATGAAGGAAGGATATGAAGGCAACGAGTGAAAGAAGGAATGTGAAGGAACTGGTATGAAAGAAATGAGTATGTAAAGTGGTGTGATGGAATCTAGTAAGAAGCCAGCTGGATCATGAACAACACCTTCTGTAGTGTGATAGTGTAGTAAGTATTAGGTAGTGAAGTGTAGTTGTGATGTGTAGTAACATTAAGGTAGTTGTGGATGTGTAGTAACATAAGTAGTTGTGATGTGTAGTAACCATAAGTAGTTGTGTGATGTGTAGTAACATAAGGTAGTTGAGTGATGTGAGAATGTTAGTTAAGGAGTGTGGATGTAGTAACATAAGGTAGTTGTGTGATGTGTAGTAACATAAGAGTTGTGTGATGTGTAGTAACATAAGTAGTTGTGTGATGTGTAGTAACATAAGGTAGTTGTGTGATGTGTAGTAACATAAGGTAGTTGGTGATGTGTAGTAACATAAGGTAGTTGAGTGATGTGTAGTAACATAAGGGTAGTTGAGTGAGTGTAGTAACATTAAGTAGTAGTGATGTGTATAATAATAGTTGAGTGATGTGTAATGAACAAAGTAGTTGTGGATGTAGTAACATAAGTAGTTGTTGATGTGTAGAACATAAGGTAGTTGTGGATGTGTAGTAACATAAGGTAGTGTGGATGTGAGTAACATAAGGTAGTTGCTGGAGGTGTAGTAACATACAGAGTTGTGTGATGGTAGAACATAAAGTAAGTTGTGGAGTGTGTAGTAAACTAGAGTATGTGATGTGTAGTAATCATTACATACAGTTGTGTGATGTGTAGAACATTATCAGTAATGGAATTGAGAACAATAATATTTAGTGTGATGTAGTAACAAAGGTAGTGTGTGATGATGATGTAACATAAGGTAGTTGTGTGACGTGTAGTCAACATAAGGTAGGAATGTGAGGCAACTGTAGTGAACAAAGGTAGTGTGGGACTGGTATGAAAAAGGTAGTTGAGTGATGTGTAGTAACTAGGTATTGCTAAGACATGTGTATGAACATAAGTAGTCTGTATGTAGATGTGTAGTAAATATAGTTAGTGATGTGTAGTATACAAGTAGGTAAGTGTAGTAATGTAGATGTGATACTAAGTATTGTGTTGAGACATAAGGAGTGATATGAGAACATAGAGTGGGATGGTAGAAAAATAGTTGTGATGTGTAGAACATAAGAGTGATGTTGAACAAAGTTTGGTGATGTGTAGAAATAGTATTGTGTGAGTGTAGTAATAAGGTAGTTGTGATGTGTAGTAACATAAGTAGTTGTGTGATGTGTAGTAACATAAGTAGTTGGTGATGTGTAGTACATAAGGTAGTTGAGTGATGTGAGTAACATAAGGTAGTTGAGTGATGTGTAGTAACATAAGTAGTTGTGTGATGTGTAGTAACATAAGTAGTTGGTGATTGTAGTAACATAAGGTAGTTGGTGATGTGTAGTAACATAAGTAGTTGTGTGATGTGTAGTAACATAAGTAGTTGGTGATGTGAGTAACATAAGTAGTTGTGTGATGTGTAGTAACATAAGGTAGTTGGTGATGTGTAGTAACATAAGGTAGTTGGTGATGTGTAGTAACATAAGGTAGTTGGTGATGTGTAGTAACATAAGTAGTTGTGTGATGTGTAGTAACATAAGTAGTTGGTGATGTGTAGTAACATAAGTAGTTGGTGATGTGTAGTAACATAAGTAGTTGTGTGATGTGTAGTAACATAAGTAGTTGGTGATGTGTAGTAACATAAGTAGTTGTGTGATGTGTAGTAACATAAGGTAGTTGGTGATGTGTAGTAACATAAGGTAGTTGTGTGATGTGTAGTAACATAAGGTAGTTGTGTGATGTTAGTAACATAAGTAGTTGGTGATGTGTAGTAACATAAGTAGTTGTGGATGTGTAGTAACATAAGTATGTGTGATGTGTAGTAACATAAGAGTTGGTGATGTGTAGTAACAAGTAGTTGTGTGATGTGTAGTAACATAAGTAGTTGTGTGATGTTGTAACATAAGTATTGTGTGTGTAGTAACATAAGGTAGTTGTGTGATGTGTAGTAACATAAGGTAGTTGTGTGATGTGTAGTAACATAAGGTAGTTGGTGATGTGTAGAACATAAGGTGTGATGTAGTAACATAAGTAGTTGTGTGATGTGTAGTAACATAAGAGTGTGATGTGTAGTAACAAAGTAGTTGTTGATGTGTAGTAACATAATTGGTTAGTACAGTAGTTGGATGTGTAGTAACATAAGGTAGTTGTGTGATGTGTAGTAACATAAGGTAGTTGTGTGATGTGTAGTAACATAAGGTAGTTGTGTGATGTGTAGTAACATTAAGTAGTTGTGTGATGTGTAGAACATAAGGTAGTTGTGTGATGTGTAGTAACATAAGGTAGTTGTGTGATGTGTAGTAACATTAAGTAGTTTGTGATGTGTAGTAACATAAGGTAGTTGGTGATGTGTAGTAACATAAGGTAGTTGGTGATGTGTAGTAAATAAGGTAGTTGTGTGATGTGTAGTAACATAAGTAGTTGTGTGATGTGTAGTAACATAAGTAGTTGTGTGATGTGTAGTAACATAAGGTAGTTGTGTGATGTGTAGTAACATAAGGTAGTTGGTGATGTGTAGTAACATAAGGTAGTTGTGTGATGTGTAGTAACATAAGGTAGTTGTGTGATGTGTAGTAACATAAGGTAGTTGTGTGATGTGTGTAACATAAGGTAGTTGGTGATGTGTAGTAACATAAGTAGTTGTGTGATGTGTAGTAACATAAGGTAGTTGTGTGATGTGTAGTAACATAAGGTAGTTGTGTGATGTGTAGTAACATAAGGTAGTTGAGTGATGTGTAGTAACATAAGGTAGTTGTGTGATGTGTAGTAACATAAGGTAGTTGTGTGATGTGTAGTAACATAAGGTAGTTGTGTGATGTGTAGTAACATAAGGTAGTTGGTGATGTGTAGTAACATAAGGTAGTTGTGTGATGTGTAGTAACATAAGGTAGTTGAGTGATGTGTAGTAACATAAGGTAGTTGTGTGATGTGTAGTAACATAAGGTATTAGGTTGTAGTAACATAGGTAGTTGTGTGATGTGTAGTAACATAAGGTAGTTGTGTGATGTGTAGTAACATAAGGTAGTTGTGTGATGTGTAGTAACATAAGGTAGTTGTGTGATGTGTAGTAACATAAGGTAGTTGTGTGATGTGTGTAACATAAGGTAGTTGTGTGATGTGTAGTAACATAAGGTAGTTGTGTGATGTGTAGTAACATAAGGTAGTTGTGTGATGTGTAGTAACATAAGGTAGTTGTGTGATGTGTAGTAACATAAGGTAGTTGTGTGATGTGTAGTAACATAAGGTAGTTGTGTGATGTGTAGTAACATAAGGTAGTTGAGTGATGTGTAGTAACATAAGGTAGTTGTGTGATGTGTAGTAACATAAGGTAGTTGGTGATGTGTAGTAACATAAGGTAGTTGTGTGATGTGTAGTAACATAAGGTAGTTGAGTGATGTGTAGTAACATAAGGTAGTTGTGTGATGTGTAGTAACATAAGGTAGTTGTGTGATGTGTAGTAACATAAGGTAGTTGTGTGATGTGTAGTAACTTTAAGGTAGTTGTGTGATGTGTGTAACATAAGGTAGTTGTGTGATGTGTAGTAACATAAGGTAGTTGTGTGATGTGTAGTAACATAAAGTAGTTGTGTGATGTGTAGTAACATAAGGTAGTTGTGTGATGTGTAGTAACATTAAGTAGTTGTGTGATGTGTAGTAACATTAAGTAGTTGTGTGATGTGTAGTAACATAAGGTAGTTGTGTGATGTGTAGTAACATAAGGTAGTTGTGTGATGTGTAGTAACATAAGGTAGTTGTGTGATGTGTAGTAACATTAAGTAGTTGTGTGATGTGTAGTAACATAAGGTAGTTGAGGGATGTGTAGTAACATTAGGTAGTTGTGTGATGTGTAGTAACATAAGATAGTTGTGTGATGTGTAGTAACATAAGGTAGTTGAGTGATGTGTAGTAACATAAGGTAGTTGTGTGATGTGTAGTAACATAAGGTAGTTGTGTGATGTGTAGTAACATAAGGTAGTTGAGTGATGTGTAGTAACATAAGGTAGTTGTGTGATGTGTAGTAACATAAGGTAGTTGTGTGATGTGTAGTAACATAAGGTAGTTGTGTGATGTGTAGTAACATAAGGTAGTTGTGTGATGTGTAGTAACATAAGGTAGTTGAGTGATGTGTAGTAACATAAGGTAGTTGTGTGATGTGTAGTAACATAAGGTAGTTGTGTGATGTGTAGTAACATAAGGTAGTTGTGTGATGTGTAGTAACATAAGGTAGTTGTGTGATGTGTAGTAACATAAGGTAGTTGTGTGATGTGTAGTAACATAAGGTAGTTGTGTGATGTGTAGTAACATAAGGTAGTTGTGTGATGTGTAGTAACATTAAGTAGTTGTGTGATGTGTAGTAACATAAGGTAGTTGTGTGATGTGTAGTAACATAAGGTAGTTGTGTGATGTGTAGTAACATAAGGTAGTTGTGTGATGTGTAGTAACATTAAGTAGTTGTGTGATGTGTAGTAACATAAGGTAGTTGAGTGATGTGTAGTAACATAAGGTAGTTGTGTGATGTGTAGTAACATTAAGTAGTTGTGTGATGTGTAGTAACATAAGGTAGTTGTGTGATGTGTAGTAACATAAGGTAGTTGTGTGATGTGTAGTAACATAAGGTAGTTGTGTGATGTGTAGTAACATAAGGTAGTTGTGTGATGTGTAGTAACATCAAAGGTAGTTGTGTGATGTGTAGTAAATAGAGGTAGAAATGTGTGGATGTGTAGTAACATTAAGTAGTTGTGTGATGTGTAGTAACATAAGGTAGTTGGTGATGTGTAGTAACATAAGGTGTTGTGTGTGTGTAGTAACATTTAGAGTAGTGTGTGATGTGTAGTAACATAAGGTAGTTGTGTGATGTGTAGTAACATAAGGTAGTTGTGTGATGTGTAGTAACATTAAGTAGTTGTGTGATGTGTAGTAACATTAAGTAGTTGTGTGATGTGTAGTAACATAAGGTAGTTGTGTGATGTGTAGTAACATTAAGTAGTTGTGTGATGTGTAGTAACATTAAGTAGTTGTGTGATGTGTAGTAACATAAGGTAGTTGAGTGATGTGTAGTAACATAAGGTAGTTGAGTGATGCTGACCTCAGGGAAGTGGTGAAGGGTGTATGGATGAACACTTGGAACCATGGACCTGGGGTGGGACTGCTGACCTCTGGGGGGTGGGACTGTGTGAGGCATCAAAAATATTGAAAAGAATTTCCAGAACATCAGGAGAAGGGAAGACATTTGGGGGCCTACGGATGGATTCCTGGACACATGAACACAAGAGCTGAGAATACTGAGTGTAGGATAGGAAGTGGGGAAGGGAGTCTATCTGAGGAGACACAGATAGACTTCTGGACACATGAACCTGGGGAAGGTAAGATTACTGAGTGTAGGACAGGAAGTGGGGAAGGGAGAATATCTGAGGGGACACAGATGGACTCCTGGACACATGGACCTGGGGAAGGTAAGATTACTGAGTGTAGGATAGGAAGTGGGGAAGGGAGAATATCTGAGGGGACACAGATGGACTCCTGGACACATGGACCTGGGGAAGGTAAGATTACTGAGTGTAGGATAGGAAGTGGGGAAGGGAGAATATCTGAGGGGACACAGATGGACTCCTGGACACATGAACCTGGGGAAGGTAAGATTACTGAGTGTAGGACAGGAAGTGGGGAAGGGAGAATATCTGAGGGGACACAGATGGACTCCTGGACACATGAACCTGGGGAAGGTAAGATTACTGAGTGTAGGACAGGAAGTGGGGAAGGGAGAATATCTGAGGGGACACAGATGAACTCCTGGATACATGAACCTGGGGAAGGTAAGATTACTGAGTGTAGGATAGGAAGTGGGGAAGGGAGAATATCTGAGGGGACACAGATGAACTCCTGGATACATGAACCTGGGAAAGGTAAGATTACTGAGTGTAGGATAGGAAGTGGGGAAGGGAGAATATCTGAGGGGACACAGATGAACTCCTGGATACATGAACCTGGGGAAGGTAAGATTACTGAGTGTAGGATAGGAAGTGGGGAAGGGAGAATATCTGAGGGGACACAGATGGACTCCTGGACACATGAACCTGGAAGATTACTGAGTGTAGGATAGGAAGTGGGGAAGGGAGAATATCTGAGGGGACACAGATGGACTCCTGGACACATGAACCTAGGGAAGGTAAGATTACTGAGTGTAGGATAGGAAGTTGGGAAGGGAGAATATATGAGGGGACACAGATGAACTCCTGGACACATGAACCTGGGGAAAGCATCAAAAACACATTAAGTGGATGGGTGAATCTTAAAGATGAACCACTGGCCTCCACGTGTGAAGCGAGAGCTATTGTCACCAGGCCACTCACAGTGACATCACACATCCTTATCTAAGACTCACATCACTTTCTAAGATTCATAGTGACATCACTCCTTGTTAAGTAAGACTCAGTGACATCACTCTTCGTTAAGTAAGACTCAGTGACATCACTCCTCGTTAAGTAAGACTCAGTGACATCACTCCTCGTTAAGTAAGACTCAGTGACATCACTCATTGTTGTCTAAGTATATCAGAAGAGTCATTATTTAGTTATGGAACTGATCCCAACGATTCCAAGTGTTGTAAGTATTTTACTATAGTGACAAATTTTCCTGCACACACTCTAAAATTAATGGGTAATATCGTGTCCGTAAGATGCATCAACCATTACGTATTGACACCGTTGAGAGTGAGTGCACCGTTGAGAGTGAGTGCACCGTTGAGAGTGAGTGCACCGTTGAGAGTGAGTGCACCGTAAAGTTGAACCACTCACCTCCAGGTGGCGGGGACTGGTAACACAGAACCAACTCTGAGGTTCACAATGGCCGCAAACTCTTAATTTATGCATCTGTGTCTACTTTTCCATAACCTAACATATCAGTGTATATAAATACTTTTTTCAGTCTTAGAGTGTTAAGTGGAGTGCACTTGATCAAGTGGTGGCGGAGACAAACACTGTACTCAGGTTTAAAAGGCAATATGATCAGTCTCTGCAGACTAGAACTCAACAAAGTCGTTGATACAGTGAGAATACAAGTCATATTTGCCATTAATAAAGCAACTCCTCCGTATCATTTCTAGCACTGCTTCTGGAACAAGCTTTCACATTGTGGGGTCATGTTTTTTTTTAATTTCTTGCTGTGAAATGAAGTATATATTGTCATCATTAATTCTTTTTTCAATATTTGACTTGTCGAGATTCAACAAGGGAATGTTTGTTGCACTTGTAAAAGTTATGAAAATCAATTATTTTTGCCTGTGTTTGTAGCTCAATATCCACAAGTGATTTAACACATGAGTATTGAATAGATGATTAATTTTAAATTTTAAACTGTTAATTAACTTCAATACATCAGGTCTCAGTAATATTATTTTCTCTCGTTATGAGTAAGAATATAAATGGAAAACAGATTCTTTTTATAAAGTTAAATACCCAATAGTAATGAGTGTAAAAATAGTCTCTGCAGTGCACAGTTTACATCGGCAAAGAAAAGAAATCCCAAAAAGGTGTGTATACATATGCTTGTACATGCATGTGTGGTGTGACCTAAGTGTGACCTAAGTGTAAGTAGAAGTAGCAAGATATACCTGAAATCTTGCATGTTTATGAGACAGAAAATAAGACACCAGCAATCCTACCATCATGTAAAAGCAATTACAGGTTTCCGTTTCACACTCACTTGGCAGGACGGTACTCCCAATACTTACTTCCTGAGATGCTCCCCAGCCTTCAGCAGTCCGAAACTTAAGGAATATGACTCTCTCCTCAAGACCATGCTAGAGAGTGTATTGAATCTTTCCCTCGAAGATGGACAGTGGTTGCAAGCCTCACTTCCAGTCAGGCATGGGGGGCTGGGAGTACGCAAATCCTCCCAGATTGCCCTACCACCTTCTTATCCTCTTCCATAGCATCAAATGAGCTAATAAAACAAATTCTTCCAGACAACCTCAGTGATTCAGCAGGAATACAGGACCCTAGCTACACCAGTGACATCACTGAATGGGAGACTCTTGCTGCTCCAACACCAAAACCTAGTGCAGAACTGGTCTACAAACAGTCAAGCTGGGATGGCCCCCATCACTGAAAAGATACTTGCCAACATGCTTAGGGCTGTAACATCAGACAGGGAGACTGCCCGTCTCCTAGCTGTGAGTGCACATCACTCTGGGGACTTTTTACAAACAGTTCCCATTTCGGCCATGGGAACACGCCTCGACCCTCTGCGCATTGCTGCCCCAATTCACACGGAATATACGTGTATTAGCGCAAGCGTACCAATATAGTCTACATGGTCTTAACTGTTCCAAAACCAAGGGCTGGCATGCAAGACACAATGAAGTCAACGACATCATAAAGAGAACCCATGCTACAGCTGGATGCCCAGCCGAGAGAGAGCCCCGATCACTAGCAGCCAACAATACCCACAACCCAGCAAGCTGCCCCGACAGGATCACTATCTATCCTTGGAAGAATGGTAAGCTCTTAGCATGGGACTATACCTGTGTGTCGACACTGGCTGACACCTACATCCGTCACAGTGTCGGGCGACAGGGAGGAGCTGCTGACCACAGAGAGGAGTACAAGATCGGCAAGTACAGGGACATAAGCCAACAGTATCAATTTGTCCCAGTGGGATCAGAGACCTTGGGATCATGGGAAAAAATGCAACACGTTTCCTTAAAGAACTGGGTTCCAGACTCACCGACACCACCAGGGACCCAAGGGCAGCCACTTTCATGTTCCAGCGCCTCAGCATGGCCATCCAGAGGGAAAATGCATGCTGCATACTGGGCTCGCGTTCAGCTTCGGAGGAGCTGGAAGAGATTCATAATCTTTGATATATTGTACCAATGTAATCATGCTCATGTTTGTGTTTACTGTCAATGTATTCTGTCTATTAATAAAGCACTTGTACTATATATATATATATATATATATATATATATATATATATATATATATATATATATATATATATATATATATATATATATATATATATATAAGATGGAGTGGAAGGAGAAGTGGAATATTCAAATGGCTTCAGGAAGAAATCCAAATATTCTTCCTTGAAGCCTTTTATCCACTTCTCCGAGGCAATGGGTCCCACAATTTGTACCAGAGGTGGACCCCATTATATATATATATATATATATATATATATATATATATATATATATATATATATATATATATATAAACTTTATTACAAGAAAATTAAAAAAACATTGCAATAGAGTCTAAACATGGCTAAGACCACAGGGCGACCAGCTTCCTCTTTCAGAAACTCTGTGGCGATCCAGAGGGAAATGCCTGCAGCGTTCTGGGCACGCGGCCCACTGCCGGGGGAGCTGGCCGAAGTATTTGACATGTAGCTCTGAGTTGTTATC
The DNA here is from genome assembly GCA_009830355.1 of Cherax destructor. Lineage (NCBI taxonomy): Eukaryota > Metazoa > Arthropoda > Malacostraca > Decapoda > Parastacidae > Cherax > Cherax destructor. The sequence goes on along the minus strand of WNWK01016302.1, from coordinate 31,230 downwards.
TATGTTGTTTTACTCCCTATTGTATTCTTGTCAATGTATTTTTCAATGTATATATATATATATATATATATATATATATATATATATATATATATATATATATATATATATATATATATATATATATATATATATATATATATATATATATATAGGGAGGTACCACCTCTAGAACTTTACTGGGAACCTCATCCTCAGAGAAGACAATAAACGTAATTCAGGGAAAACTGGAGGTTCTCCCCGGAGCATTTTACTGTTGAGTTCGAAGTAAATAACTCATTGCCTTTCCTAGATGTTTTAATTATTTAGAGTAACAATGATTTTAATTTTAAAATTTACAGAAAACCAACAAATAACTGTTCCTTTATACACTATTATTCTTCACATCAAGAAAGAGTTAAACTGTTGGTATTCTCATCAATGTTTTTGAGAGCTTTACGTATTTGTAGTCCAGAGTTCATAGATGAAGAAATCTCAGATATTTATGAAATAGCTGATGATATAAAATACCCAAGAAACTTAATTGATAAATCTTTTAAAATTGACAGAAATACTTTTTACAATTTAAAAAAGGACAACCAACCTTATTCAACTAAAAATATGTTGGTTCTCCCTTACCATGAAAACTTGGTTGATATGCCTTCCCTTCTTAAGACTTTTAATATCAAAGTTGTATTTAAAAATCTTCATCCAGTAAAAAAATGTTGATAAAAATTCCCCCAAAAAATGCTGACGGGTGTCTATAAGATTCTTTGTAAAATATGTGATAAAGTTTATTACGGACAAACTGGAAAAGGTCTTGAACTTAGATTAAAACAACATAAATAAAACATTAGAACTGGACAAGATTCTAATGGTCTGTTTATTCATGTGAGATTTTAACCATCCAATTGATTTTCAAAAGTCTGAAAAAGTTGTATCAAGCAAGTCCATGCTTGACAGGAATATAATAGAATCATGTTTCATAAAAAGTAGTTTTGAAAATAATATGAATATAGCTTTTGGTTTATATAAATTGGAATCGTTTATAATTAATACAATTTGGGAAGATTTAGAGATACATTAGACAAGTAAAAAAATCTTGATATGCTTGAGTAGAGTATCAGTTGTGTATCACAGAGTCGGGTGTTGTGACGTGACTGTGAGGTGTAGTCTTGCCCTTATAAGCCTTCCTGTTCATGTTTTATTTTTATAGTTCCTTGATAATGTGAGAAGTCACGAATGCGCTTGGAATTTCACTATTTTTTCACTGTGGTTGTTCTGTATTTTGTGATATCACCTGTTTGCTGTGACCTCATTGCATGTATATATATGTCGTGCCCAATATTAAAATTGGTCAATTAGCAAGAACTCGTTTAAAAATAAGTCCTTTCTAAAATTTTCTCTTATATGTTTAAACATATATTTTTTTCCATTTATGTTTATGTAAAAATTAATAATTTTGTACCAAAAGAACCTTAGAAACCTTACCTAACCTTATTATAATAAGCCCAATTTAATTTAGCCTAATCCAACTAAATATATTTTAGATAAGATTACAGTAATTTAATAATAATCAAACGCAATGAAATATATATTTTTCGTTAGGATCAGAATGATTTTTGCGAAATTAATGCATCCACAAATTTTCGCTTCCCTTATTCTTCAAGAAGAGCGTTGCTATTTAAGCCAAAATCGCATGTTTTACCTATTCGGAACGACATATAATAATAATAATAATAATAATAATAAAATAATATTAATAATAATAATAATAATAATAATAATAATAATAATAATAATAAATATAAAAATAATAATAATAATAATAATAATAATAATAATAATAATAATAATATAAAAATAATAATAATAATAATAAATAATAATAATACACTCCCACACACACTCAGCACTGACAAATAAATTCTGCTTAGCTTCCCATAAAGAAATACGGATTATTATTATATTATTATAATAAAAAGAAGCGCTAAACCACAGGGGTCATACAGCGCCGGAAGAAATACGGAATGGGGCCAAAAGACTGCACGTGAATGAGGGACATATATAACGAGGGAGTGTCGTGAATGAGGGACATATATAACGAGGGAGTGTCGTGAATGAGGGACATATATAACGAGGGAGTGTCGTGAATGAGGGACATATATAACGAAGGAGTGTCGTGAATGAGAAACTGGGGACAGATATGGTTAGACAAAGAAATCTTTGGGAATCAACGGGTATTACATTGCATTGCACTAACCTGCCACATCTTGTCTATCAAACAATACTCTTCTCAGAACGTGATCTACAGCGATAAAGAAGCATTTATACTCATTGTTCTTCATTATTTTGCGAAAATTATAAGATTTACATCTTTGAGGCTCTCCAGAAACAGGGTTTCTTCATAATATTGTAACTAAGATCTTGTCTGGCCTCCTTCAGCGCACATCATAGTTCCTGCCGGAATCCTGGACAATTTCCTACATAAACTTTTAAGCAGCAGCGACCTCGTGGAGGAGGTGAGAACTTGTGTCGCCTCCAGGGACCTCGTGGAGGAGGTGAGAACTTGTGTCGCCTCCAGGGACCTCGTGGAGGAGGAGAGAACTTGTGTCGCCTCCAGGGACCTCGTGGAGGAGGTGAGAACTTGTGTCGCCTCCAGGGACCTCGTGGAGGAGGTGAGAACTTGTGTCGCCTCCAGGGACCTCGTGGAGGAGGTGAGAACTTGTGTCGCCTCCAGGGACCTCGTGGAGGAGGTGAGAACTTGTGTCGCCTCCAGCGACCTCGTGGAGGAGGTGAGAACTTGTGTCGCCTCCAGCGACCTCGTGGAGGAGGTGAGAACTTGTGTCGCCTCCAGGATTCACCTTTGACCGTGAATGCATCTCGTCTTTTTAATCACAAACATTTTATCACTGTTGTTATGAGAGTTAAATGGATGATTGTTTAACGAGACTTAAATAATGATTATTGGACTGAATCTTCTTCCCTTCGTACATCTAAAGTTTTTATCGCCTTTATTTTATATTTCATTTATTGCCGTTTTTTTATAAGTTGTTAATTTTCTTTGACTAAAAACTCTCTTACCTATCTAAACTTAGCCTAACCTAACAAATTTTAACGTAACTTAACCTAAATAACGTAAATCAAGAAATCTGCTGCAAACTAAATGTAAGAAATCCACAGAATGGAATGTGTTTGTTATACCACACTGACTGTTGGTGAGAAGTTATTGACCTGAAATATTCGCGTGCAGATGGTCATCCACCTGAGTCACCCACCTGAGTCACCCACCTGAGTCACCCACCTGAGTCATCCACCTGAGTCACCCACCTGAGTCATCCACCTGAGTCACCCACCTGAGTCATCCACCTGAGTCATCCACCTGAGTCACCCACCTGAGTCACCCACCTGAGTCACCCACCTGAGTCACCCACCTGAGTCACCCACCTGAGTCACCCACCTGAGTCACCCCCTGAGTCACTTCGCTAGATGATTGAATAGCAGCGTTGGAGGGAGTTAGGGAAGTTGGTTACTACATCTGCCTTCCAAAAATATAATATCACATGGTTTTATATTCCGGTTCTGTCTCATTTGTCATTGGCGGATTTTGTCACATAGTTATGGCATCCAGATTGTTAAAATCAGCTCAAGGAATTCTTGAAATGGGTTAAAACTCTTTCAAGAGTGGGTATAGTGGATGAGGTTTACCTGAGAGCGTCGTCTTCGCTGTTGTCACCAAGATACACCATATATCTCACTCTTTGTTTCATCATATTCTCACCAAGAAAGCTTTTGCCATTTCACCCAGTGCACTTTACTGACATCCTACATAGTACACCTCACTGACAGGGTACCCTGCCCAGAACACCTCACTGACAGGGTACCCTGCCCAGAACACTTCACTGACAGGGTACCCTGCCCAGAACACCTCACTGACAGGGTACCCTGCCCAGAACACCTCACTGACAGGGTACCCTACCCAGTACACCTCACTGACAGGGTACCCTACCCAGTACACCTCACTGACAGGGTACCCTACCCAGTACACCTCACTGACAGGGTACCCTGCCCAGTACACCTCACTGTCATCTATCTAATTGTCATCAAATTATTCTCCCTCACAGTAAATGTCATAAAATCACATAGCCACTCATTATATTACTTTGACACCGCAACATATATCCACATATTACACCACCACCTCACTTCAAACAGAAGACGCAGCTTTCATTCCACCATATACTCACCCAGTACATCTAATTAACTCAACATATACCCGTCCAGTACACCTCACTAAACCCACCATATACCCATCCAGTACATCTCACTAAACCCACCATATACCCGCCCAGTACACATCACTAAACCCACCATATACCCATCCAGTACACCTCACTAAACCCACCATATACCCGCCCAGTACACCTCACTCACCATGTCACTGCAATAATGCAAGTTCCACGGAACTCATGATTTCAAAGCAAAGACACATGACAAGGCAAATATGCCAACTACAATAACAACCTCAACAAAACATAATTTTCGTCACACCAGGCGGTTAAATGCAGAGGGCTGTCAGATACGGTATATAAACGGAACTTTCAGTGGTATTTAGTGGTTACCTCATCTCAGATATCGTTGTCGTAAAGTTTTGTTTTGTGTCTACCATTGTACCTCACATGTGTGTGTGTCTACCATTGTACCTCACATGTGTTTGTGTCTACCATTGTACCTCATGTGTATGTGTCTACCATTGTACCTCACATGTGTATGTGTCTACCATTGTACCTCACATGTGTGTGTCAGGCGCCGCTGATAAACCTCCCAGCCCAGCGTGTAACTCACCATTTATGTGTACATATGTTGTGGGAATTTATAGTTTTCAGAATAAAGGGTGAACTATCTCTATGTGCAGTCTTCCTTCAGAAAAGCTTACTCTCACTCTTGACACAGCCTTCAGAAGAGCTTACTCTCATTCTTGACACAGCCTTCAGAAGAGCTTACTCTAACTCTTGACACAGCCTTCAGAAGAGCTTACTCTAACTCTTGACACAGCCTCCGGAAGAGCTTACTCTCACTCTTGACACAGCCTTCAGAAGAGCTTACTCTAACTCTTGACACAGCCTTCAGAAGAGCTTACTCTAACTCTTGACACAGCCTCCGGAAGAGCTTACTCTCACTCTTGACACAGCCTTCAGAGTAACTTACTCTCACTCATGACAGAGCCTTCAGAAGAGCTTACTCTCACTCGTGACACAGGCTACGGAAGAGCTTACTCTCACTCTTGACACAGCCTTCAGAAGAGCTTACTCTCACTCTTGACACAGCCTCCGGAAGCTTCCCACAAAAGCCTGGCTTCTAGATATATACGAGAATATTTTAGATATTTTGTGATTGGTTGTGGACTGTATTGTTTGATTCGTTAATGAATAAAAGGGAATAGAATTATCAGATGAAAACTTATTACTCATGCAATAATTACTATATATAACAATTTAATATGCCAGATCACGTGGCATTAATCTGCTCTATTAGCACTTCACTTCCAGTGCTTAGTTAACAGATATCTTGCTACTTCTACTTACACTACATAGGCGTGCACATGCATATATATATATATATATATATATATATATATATATATATATATATATATATATATATATATATATATATATATATATATATATATATATACTCATCTAGGTTTTTCTTCTTTTTCTTAATAGTTTTTGTTCTCCTTTATTTCCTATTATCTCCATGGGGAAGTGGAAAAGAATCTTTCCACCGTAAGCCATGAATGTCGTAGGAGGTGACTAAAATGCCGGGAGCAATGGGCTAGTAACCCCTTCACCTGAATAATCTACTAAAAAAGAGAAGAGGAACTTTACAAAACTGGGATGTTTGAACGTGCGTGGAAGTAGTGCGTATCACAAGAGATGCTAATATTGTGAATTTAAAGAAGTTGGATGTCGTTACTGTAAGCGACACAAAGCTGAATGGGGTAGGGGAGCTTCATTGTGGAGAAATAAATGGGATTAAGTCAGGAGTAACAGAGAGTTAGAGCTAAGGAAGGGTAGCAATAATGTTGAGGGATCAGTTATGGAAAGAGAAGAGGGAATATAAATGTATAAATTCAAGGATTATGTGGATTAAAATAAGGGTTCGATGTGAAAAGTGGGTCATAATAAGTGTGTATGCACTGGAAAAGAGAGAAGTATAGAGGAGAGAGAGATTGTGGGAGACGTTAAGCGAGTGTGTTGGAACTTTTGAGCCAAGTGAGAGGGTAATTGTGGTAGGGGACCTAAATGCTAAAGTAGGAGAAACGTTTAGAGGGTGTGGTAGGCACGTTTGGGGTGCCAGGTGTAAATGATAATGGGAAGCATTTGATTGAACTTGTATAGAAAGGGGGTTGGTCATAGGTAATATATTAAGAAAATAAAAATAAATGAGTATACAATATATGATGTAGGGCGTAATGACAGTAGTTAGTTGACTACGTATTGGTAGATAAAAGACTGTTGGGTAACCTTCAGGATGTACATGTTTATAGAGGGGCCACAGATATATCAGATCACTTTTTAGTTGTTGCTAAAGTGAGAGTAGAAGGTAGATGGGATACAAGGAAAATTAAAGCAGCAAGTAAGAGAGAGAAGTGAAGGTTTATAAACTAAAGGAGGAGGCAGTTAGGTAAGATATAAACAACTATTGGAGGATAGATGGGCTAGTGAGAGTGTAGGCAATGGGGTTGAAGATGTATGGGGTAGGTTTTAGAATGTGTTAGAGTGTTCAGCAGAAGTTTGTGGTTACAGGAAAATGGGTGTGGGAGGGAAGAAGAGCGACTGGTGGAATGATATAGAGAGATGTAAGAGTGAAAAAGTTAGCATATGAGAGGTTTTTTCGAAGTAGAAGTGATGCAAGGAAGGAGGAGTATATGAAGAGAAAAATAGAGGTTAAGAGAGTTGTGAAGGAATGCAAAAAGAGAGCAAAGGAGAGAGTGGATGAGATGTTATCAACATAGTTTGTTGAAAATAAGAAAAAGTTTTGGAGCGAGATAAGCTGAGAAAGCCTAGGGAACGAATGGATTTGATAATTAAAAACAGGAGAGGAGCGTTATTAAATAGAGAATAAGAGGTATCGGGAAGATCGAGGGAATATTTTGAAGAAATGTTAAATGTGGATGAAGATAGGGAAGCTGTGATTTCGAGTATAGGGCAAGGAGGAATAACATCTTGTAGGAGTGAGGAAGAGTCAGTTGTGAGTGTGGGGAAAGTTCGTGAGACAGTGGGTATAATGACAGGCGGTAAGGCCGCTGGGAATGATGGAATAAAGATAGAAATGTTAAAAGCAGGTGGGGATATAGTTTTGGAGTGGTTCAGGGTAACGGAGGCCAAATTGTAGGAATAATTCTAATGTTCACGTGTCCTATGACCAAAGTTGTTGAATTAATTGCCAGTATCATGGAATGGCTCAAATCGCTTCCAAAACCCTCAGTGGCGGAGCTTCAAGACCTCAGAAAACCCTCAGTGGCGGAGCTTCAAGACCTCAGAAAACCCTCAGTGGCAGAGCTTCAAGACCTCAGAAAACCCTCAGTGGCGGAGCTTCAAGACCTCAGAAAACCCTCAGTGGCGGAGCTTCAAGACCTCAGAAAACCCTCAGTAGCGGAGCTTCAGGGAGGGGCGAGCCGTTTTCAAGAGATTTGGAAAGGAAGATTGAAAATTTTTGGAAAAAAATGTTTTGTTACCAAAAAATAGTTCATCATTCTGGCAACATTTTGGTGTAATCAGCTTGTTTATATCATATTTCCTAGTATGTTTTTTCCTTAAATGTATTTTTTTTGTTCTTCCTGTCATAAATAATACATGTTGCCAATTAGTGTTTTTTTTTAGTTTTATCTCTGGAAAAATTAAAATTTTTATGATTATTTCATTAAAAAAAACTCTACATAGCAACATCTCTGATGCCTCCATTCAAGTGCAGGGACTCATGGCACCTCAGTGGCCTCTGGGGTCTCAACAAGTGCTGATGCATGCAACTCGCTGAGATTTAGCGTGCCATATCCATAGAGTTTCACAGAAAAAAATATATTAATAACTCAGAAATAAGTTATTGACATTGTTTGTAATGTTTTGCGAAAAGTATTAATAGGATTGTCGTGATTTTTTCACACGTTATTGAGTAATGATGGTTCTACAAGCACACATGAAGGATTTCCTATATCTTTTACAGCTTTGTTTTTATTGATTTTTTTCCCACAAAATAATGGAAAAAAACAAAATCACTAACTTCAACATTTTTTATAATGGAATCTACTGACATTTTTGCTAAAAAGGATTGGGTCAACAATTATATAGCCTTTATCTTTCATCTGATGTTAACTAGAGCATTGTACATCTTCCCAATTTTGTAGAAATTTACTGGTTTTGTGACCCCTAAAATTTGGCACATTTTATTTTTTTCTATCTAACCTAAAGACAAAAAATCATAACAAAGACAGTGTATAGGTTTTTAAAAGCTGTATAAATCACTGTAAAAATCTCATTGAAATTAGACCAAAATAAAGAAAAAAACGTGAATTCATTCGCCCCTCCCTTCAAGACCTCAGAAAACCTATCAAAAACTTTGACGACAGGAAAGAGTGAAACTTAAATGTATGGGTATATATCTGACCATTTTATGTGTAAAGTAGCGAGATCTTTATTTTCTTAAACCACATTTAATAATTTTTAGAATACCTCTTCTGAACGACTCCAATATTTAATGGCTGGTGTATCTTAGTGCCAGGAAAGTGTCCTGGCATTAATTTGATGTTGTAAAATAATAAAAATAACTTGGAATCGTTGGAATACGTGACATAACTGGAGAATAACTCATCTGATGGGCTTTAAATTTTCACCACTTGTGTTTTCCAGTACACAAGACAAACGCTGCTACTTTCCCGTACACGAGACTCCCGCTGCTACTTTCCCGTACACAAGACTCACGCTGCTACTTTCCCGTACACAAGACTCACGCTGCTACTTTCCCGTACACGAGACTCATGTTGCTACTTTCCCGTACACAAGACTCCCGCTGCTACTTTCCCGTACACGAGACTCATGTTGCTACTTTCCTGTACACAAGACTCCCGCTGCTACTTTCCCATACGCAAGACTCACGCTGCTACTTTCCCGTACACAAGACTCACGCTGCTACTTTCCCGTACACAAGACAAACGCTGCTACTTTCCCGTACACAAGACTCACGCTGCTACTTTCTCGTACACAAGACAAACGCTGCTACTTTCCCGTACACAAGACTCACGCTGCTACTTTCCCGTACACGAGACTCACGCTGCTACTTTCCCGTACACAAGGCTCACGCTGCTACTTTCCCGTACACTAGGCTCACGCTACTACTTTCCCGTACACAAGGCTCATGCTGCTACTTTCCCGTACACAAGACTCATGTTGCTACTTTCCCCTACACAAGGCTCACGCTGCTACTTTCCCGTACACGAGACTCACGCTGCTACTTTCCCATACACAAGACTCATGTTGCTACTTTCCCGTACACAAGGCTCACGCTGCTACTTTCCCGTACACGAGACTCATGTTGCTACTTTCCCGAACACAATACTCACACTGCTACTTTCCCGTACAGAAGACTCACGCTGCTACTTTCCCGTACACAAGACTCATGTTGCTACTTTCCCCTACACAAGGCTCACGCTGCTACTTTCCCGTACACGAGACTCACGCTGCTACTTTCCCATACACAAGACTCATGTTGCTACTTTCCCGTACACAAAGCCCTCGCTGCTACTTTCCCGTACACGAGACTCACGCTGCTACTTTCCCGTACACAAGGCTCATGTTGCTACTTTCTCGTACACAAGACTCACACTGCTACTTTCCCGTACGCAAGACTCACACTGCTACTTTCCCGTACACAAGGCTCATGTTGCTACTTTCCCGAACACAAGACTCACACTTCTACTTTCCCGTACAGAAGACTCACGCTGCTACTTTCCCCGTACACAAGGCTCATGTTGCTACTTTCCAGTACAAAAAACTCAAGCTGCTACTTTCCAGTACAAAAAACTCAAGCTGCTACTTTCCAGTAAACAAGGCTCATGCTGCTACTTTCCCGTACACTAGGCTCACGCTACTACTTTCCCGTACACAAGACTCACGCTGCTACTTTCCCGTACACAAGGCTCATGTTGCTACTTTCTCGTACACAAGACTCACACTGCTACTTTCCCGTACGCAAGACTCACACTGCTACTTTCCCGTACACAAGGCTCATGTTGCTACTTTCCCGAACACAAGACTCACACTTCTACTTTCCCGTACAGAAGACTCACGCTGCTACTTTCCCGTACACAAGGCTCATGTTGGTACTTTCCAGTACAAAAAACTCAAGCTGCTACTTTCCAGTAAACAAGGCTCATGCTGCTACTTTCCCGTACACAAGGCTCACGCTACTACTTTCCCGTACACAAGACTCACGCTGCTACTTTCGTATACACAAGACTCACGTTGCTACTTTCCCATACACAAGACTCACGCTGCTAGTATGGGCCAACAGGCCTGCTGCAGTGTTCCTCCTTTCTTATGTTCTTATGTTCTTTGGCCACCTAGCGTATACTCTGCGGTCTTCTTTGCCCTTTCCCGATCTTCATGACTTTGCATTCGGCGGGGTTAAATTAAAGGAGCCAGGTGCTGGACCAGCCTTGCAGCCAGTCCAGGTCTCTTTGTAGTCCTGTCTGATCCTCATCCGATTTAATTCTCATTATCTTCACATCATCTGCAAACAGGGACACTTCTGAGTCTATCTCTTCCGTCATGTCATTCATATATACCAAAAACAGCACTGGCCCTAGGACTGACTCCTGTGGAACCCCGCTCGTCACAGGCGCCCACTCTGACACCTCGTTACGTACCATGACTTGTTGTTTCCTCCCTGTCAGGTATTCTCCGATCCACTGCAGTGCCCTTCCTGTTATACGTGCCTCATCCTTTAGCTTTTGCACTAATCACTTGTGAGGAACTGTGTCGAAGTCGTTCTTGCAGTTCAAGAAAATGCAATCTACCCACCCCTCTCTTTCATGTCTTACTTCCGTTACCTTGTCATAAAACTCCAGTAGGTTTGTGACACAGGATTTTCCTTCCCTGAAACCGTGCTGGTTTTTGTTTATAAGCTTATTCCTTTCTAACGTCAGTGTGAGTGTACTCACCTAATTGTATGTACGTGTGTATATTGTTGTGTGTGTGTGTACATGTATGTATGCGTGCGTGAACGTGGGTGTGTACACGTAATCGTGAAGGTGTATCTAGGTGTACTCACCTAGTTGTGGTTGCAGGGGTCGAGTCATAGCTCCTGGCCCCGCCTCTTCACTGGCCGCTACTGGGTCACTCTCCCTTCGCCATGAGCCTTATCATACCTCTTCTTGAAGCTATGAATGGATCCTGCCTCCACTACATCACTTCCCAAGCTATTCCACTTCCTGACCACTCTGTGACTGAAGAAATACTTCCTAACATCCCTGTGATTCATCTGAGTCTTCAACTTCCAACTGTGTTCCCTTGTTGCTGTGTCCCATCTCTGGAACATTCAGTCTCTGTCCACCTTGTCAATTCCTCTCAGTATTTTATGTCGTTATCATGTCCCCCTATCTATCCTGTCCTCCAGTGTCGTCAGGTCTATTTCCCTTAACCTCTCCTCGTAGGACATACCCCTTAGCTCCGGGACTAGTCTTGTTGCAAACCTTTGCATTTTCTCTAGTTTTTTTATGTGCTTGGCTAGGTGTGGGTTCTAAACTGGTGCTGCATACTCCAATATGGGCCTAACGTACACAGTGTACAGGGTTCTGAACGATTCCTTAGGTTTGCTAGGCGCCCGTATGCTGCAGCAGTTATTTGGTAGATGTGCGCCTAAGGAGATGTGCCTGGTGTTATACTCACCACAAGATCTTTTTTCTTGAGTGAGGTTTGTAGTCTCTGCGGTCTTCTTTGCCCTTCCCCAATCTTCATGACTTTGCACTTGGTGGGGTTGAACTACAGGAGCCAATTTCTGGACCAGTCCTGCAGCCTGTCCAGATCCCTTTGTAGTTCTGCCTGGTCCTCGTCCGATTGAATTCTTCTCATCAACTTCACATCATCTGCAAACAGGGACACTTCGGAGGCTATTCCTTCCGTCATGTCGTTTACAAATACCAGAAACAGCACCGGTCCTAGGACTGACCCCTGTGGAACTCCACTCGTCACAATCGCCCACTCTGACACCTCGCCACGAACCATTACTCTCTGCTGTCTTCCTGACATGTATTCCCTGATCCATTGGAGTGCCTTCCCTGTTATCCCTGCCTGGTCCTCCAGCTTTTGCACTAATCTCTTGTGTGGAACAGTGTCAAACGCCTTCTTACAGTCCAAGAAAATGCAATCTACCCACCCCTCTCTCTCTTGTCTTACTCCTGTCACCCTGTCATAGAACTCCAGTAGGTTTGTGACCCAGTATTTCCCGTCCCTGAAGCCGTGTTGGCTGTCGTTTCTTTCTAGGTGTTCCACCACTCTTCTCCTCATAATCTTCTCCATGACCTTGCATACTATACATGTCAGTGACACTGGTCTGTAGTTTAGTGCTTCATGTCTGTCTCCTTTTTTAAAAATTGGGACTACATTTGCTGTCTTCCATACCTCAGGTAGTCTCCCTGTTTCGACAGATGTGTTGAATATTGTTGTTAGGGGTACACATAGCGACTCAGCTCCCTCTCTCAAGACACATGGAGAGATGTGATCCGGCCCCGTCGATTATGAGGTATCTAGCTCACTCAGCAGCCACTTCACTTCTTCCTCGGTTACATGTATTGTGTCCAACACTTGGTGGTGTACCCACCTCTCTGTCTTTCTGGAGGCCCTTCTGTCTCCTCGGTGAACACTTCTTTGAATTTCATGTTGAGTTCCTCACACACTTCGCGGTCATTTCTTGTGATCTCTCCTCCTTCCTTCCTTAGCCTAATCACTTGGTCCTTGACTGTTGTTGTCCTCCTGATGTGGCTGTACAACAGCTTCAGGTCAGATTTGGCTTTCTCTGCTATGTCATTCTCGTACTGTCGTTGGGCCTCCTTTCTTACCTGTGCATATTCATTCCTGGCTCTACTATTGCTCTCCTAATTTTCCTAGGTCCTTTGCCTTGTATACTTCTTCCATTCCCTAGCACACTTGGTTTTGGCCTCCCTGCACCTTTGGGTGAACCACGGGCGCATCCTGGCTTTTTCATTGTTTCTGTTACCCTTGGGTACAAATCTCTCCTCAGCTTCCTTGCATATTGTTGTCATATATTCCATCATCGATTACTGATTTCCCTTCCAGTTCTCTGTCCCACTGAACCCCGTTTAGGAAGTTCTTCATGCCCACGTAGTCCCCTTTCTTGAAGTTTGGCTTCATTCTTCTGGCCCTATCTGCTTCCCCCTCCACTTGTAACTCTACTGTGTAATCGAAGCTTAAAACCACATGATCACTGGCCCCGAGGGGTCTTTCGTATGTGATGTCCTCAATATCTGCACTACTCAAGGTGAATAATAGGTCCAGACTCGCTGGTCCATCCTCTCCTCTCTCTCTGGTAGTGTGCCTTACGTGTTGGTACATGAAATTTTCCAGTACCACCTCCATCATCTTAGCCCTCCACGTTTCCTTGTGGTTGAAGTCACCCATGATCAGTAGCTTCGCCCTGCTCACATGACCCCTTCTGGCCACTTCAGCCAGTGTGTCAACCATCGCTCTATTACTCTCATCATACTCTTGCCTTGGCCTCCTGCTGTTCTGAGGTGGGTTATACATCACTGCAATTACCACCTTGGGACCTCTAGACTGAAGAGTTTCTACTATGTAATCTCCTGCTTCTCCTCTGTCTCCTCTCTCCAGCTCCTCAAAATCCCATCGGTTTTTGATCAGCAGTGCCACTCCTCCACCCCCTGTGTTCCCTCTGTCTTTCCTCAGGATCTGATATCCCATTGGAAAGATGGCATCTGTTATCATACCTGTGAGCTTGGTTTCTGTGACAGCTATTATGTCCGGTGATGCCTCTTTCGTGCCACTCCTCTCACTTATTTGTTATTCCATCAGTGTTGGTGTACCATACCTTCAGTTTCCTCTCCAACACCATGTTTTGGGGGGTCTGTGAGGGTGGGGGACCTGGCGGTGTACTGTGGAATTCTATAGTGGAGTGTTGGGTGGGGGCTGTGAGTGTGGGTTGTGGTTTGTGTTGGGATAGTGTGCTTGGGTGTGCGTGGTTGTGTTCGTGTACATGTGTGTGAGTGAAGGTGGGTGGGAGTACATGTGTGTGTACTTGCGTTAACGTGGGTTTGTGTATTTGTGTGTACACATGCGTGTGTGTATGTGGTTGTATGTGTACATGTCTGTAAGCATGCTTGAACGTGGAGATGCGTGTGCGTGAACGTGGGTGGGTGTACACGTGTTCGTGTATGTACGTGCGTGAATGTACATGTTTGTGTGTGTGCGTGAATATGGGTGTGTATACGTGTGTGCGTGTAAGTACGTAAGTAAACATGACAATGGTATACAACACCGACAAGTTGATAAGTAAGACACATATGCAACAGTTATGTATCTTCATTGCGAAACGTTTCGCCTTCACGGTAGGCTTCCTCAGTCGAATACAATGATACAGAACTGAATCTTGGTACAGAAAACACCTTTGACAACTGTTTGAAGCTAGAAGGGATGAATCTGAGAGGGATGTTGCTCTCTCAATGACGTCCTTTTTTCTTGTACCAGTGAAGTGCATCTCACCTTCACACAGATTAGGAGTCTCCACATTGATGCTTAAACTTCACATTGTTCCAGACTCTGGAGCAGAACTCTTCTCCAGACTGAGGGACTGACCACCTCAAAACTAGGTATTCAAGGCTGATGGACTGTTTACATTGTCTTCACATCTCTACTACTTCTGCTAAACTCTTTTGTATTCGACTGAGGAAGCCTACTGTGTAGGCGAAACGTTTCGGAATAAAGATACCTAACTGTTGCATATGTGTCTTACTTATCAAGTATGTAAGTAAGTTAGATTATTCAGGTGTACACAAATACAGTTACATAAATTATGATACATAGCAGCATATGTGTAGAGAACCATCCAGGATAACCCAAAAAAGTCAAAGTCACTTATTTCCATTGTGGTCTTTTTAATACCTTATATATATATATATATATATATATATATATATATATATATATATATATATATATATATATATATATATATATATATATATATATATATATATATATATATATATATAGTATATATATATATATATATATATATATATATATATATATATGTATATATGTATATATGTATATATGTATATATATATATGTATATATGTATATATGATATATATATATATATATATATATATATATATATATATATATATATGTATATATGTATATATGTATGTATATATGTATATATGTATATATGTATATATGTATATATGTACATATATATATATATAATATATATATATATATATATATATATATATATATATATATGTATGTATATATGTATATATGTATATATGTATGTATATATGTATATATGTATGTATATATGTATATATGTATATATGTATATATGTATGTATATATGTATATATGTATATATGTATGTATATATGTATATATGTATATATGTATGTATATATGTATATATGTATATATGTATATATATATATGTATATATGTATATATGTATATATATATATATATATATACATATATACATACATATATACATACATATATACATATATACATATATACATACATATATACATATATACATATATACATATATACATATATACATATATACATACATATATACATATATACATATATACATACATATATACATATATACATATATACATACATATATACATACATATATACATATATATATATATACACACGTTTGTACTCTTTACCCAGGTAGATCTGTTTGTGACTCGATAAAGCCCACTGCGTGGGCGAAACGTTGTCAATAAAGGATGGCATTGTAATGTATTTGTGTTTATTTTTCCCTGGTGTGGGTATTTTACATCAACTATCTCAGGCATACACCAGTGTTGACATCTTGTAACCGGTCAAAAAAGGCTTTCTAAAGTTATCGAATGAAAACCAATTGAAAGAATGTTCTATATAAGAGTAAACAGAGGGGAACCCGCACTTGCCAGCTGCCCCAGAGACCTTTACCTACCACTAGTGGACCAGGGATGACAATTTGAAGCCACTTGGCCAATAATAATAATAATAATAATAATAATAATAATAATAATAATAATAATAATAATAATAATAATTATTATTATTATTATTATTATTATTCTATTCTTCTGAAGATGTGTGTGTAAACACGTGAAAGCGCTCAGGTTTTATTTCCTATTTTCATTGTGGTATTTTTACATATTTGCAATCACGTCTTTTGTTGTGATTCCTTCAATAATAATAATAATAATAATAATAATAATAATAATAATAATAATAATAATAATAAATAAATAAAAAAAGAGAGAAAAAATAATAAAGAACAACAACTAACATCATCATCATCAACTAACAACAGCAACAGCAACAACTAACAACAGCAACAACAACAAACAAGGGGTAACAACAGAGTGTACACACATGTAAACAAACAGTTGCCAGACGCCTCTATAGATCGTCCATTACTATGATGTCATTCAAGTTTCTTTGCAATGATGTGAGTCTTCAGGTTACACCTGCAAGATCCCCCTTACCTCTCTCCCCTCCCCAACACCCTTCCCCTTCCACCTAATCATCACCCCCTTCCCTTTTCCATCTCCAATATCATCCTCCTCCCCTCCAATTCCCCTCCCGGAACATCATCCCTCCCCACTTTCCACCCAAACGCTCCCTTCTCCCGGTATCCTTCCTTACTCCCTTCCCAATGGTCGCCTTCCCTCCCTACCCAACAATCCTCCCCTCCTCCCTCTCCAACATCCTCCCCTTATATAGCCATGTATGTCTGTGACGGTAGTGGAAATAACACACAGCCGGCACACAGCTAATGACACACTCCTCACATTAAATGGAACACGCGAAAAATGCTTTACCCGCATGCGGCACCGGATTCACAGTGAGCCGCATGCGGCACCGGATTCACAGTGAGCCGCATGCGGCACCGGATTCACAGTGAGCCGCCTGTGGTACTGATGTCAAGATAGGCCTCATATAGCACTAGAATCATGGTTGGTAGCATGTAATTACTGCGGTCACGGTGGGCCGCACGCGGCACAGTGGTCACTGGGCTTCCGCATGCGGCATTGGGATCACTGTACTCCCACATCTGGCACTGCAGTTACAATACGATAAAATCTACATCACAGGGATTCAGGGAAACCGGTTAGCCGGACTTGAGTCCTGGAGGTGGGAATTACAGTACCTGCACTCTGACCAGCGGCAGGCCTCGGTCAGATGACCAAAAGCTCCAACGGCGGGTTATCATCTGACTAAGACCCGCGTCAGGAAACACCTGTCCAGTGTTCTGACGAACCTCCCCTAACATCTGAAGGAGTGCTGGAGATATGTTGCAGTTTTTTAACTGTAGTGATGGCACGTCTCTGATATGACAGTGATGGAGTGAATGATGATGAAAGTGTTTCTTCTTTTTCGGGTTACCCTGCCTTAGTGGGAAAAAGCCGATGTGTTAAAATATATATATGCTTAGCATTTCGCAAAAAGAGTTAAATTATTCACTAACATTATCGCTTAATCCAGGAGAGGATTCGAACCAGAGCACTGTGTAGCAAATTACATAGTACGTACTGGTCTGGTAGTGTGGCAAAGGTGCTGTGCACTTTGAGTGTGCAGGTTCGAATCCTGCTTTGGACTGAGAGAACGTGTGTGTGTATCTATCTATATATATATATATATATATATATATATATATATATATATATATATATATATATATATATATATAAAATACAAGCTGAGCCAATTTCATTTGGAGTTAGAGGGCAATGGTATAAAATAACGACACGATGGATAAAGTCGCATGCAGTGTAATCTGAACCTTTATTGATAATAAAGAATCGCATTGCACAGCATTTGTGACTATCCAGTTGGGGTTAGAGAATCCACAATGTTGTAAAGAAAACCGAGATCATATGTCACTAACCTCGCGTACTTGAAAGCCTTTAGATAAATTGATCTTTACAAATGCCTTTTAAATCAGTCATAAGGGACTGGGCCGCGGGGGCGTTGACCCCCGGAAGACCCTACAGGTAGACTCCAGGTATATACACCGAAAGGTACACAACACTCACTGTAAACACACCGAGGGGGTAAAAAAGCGTAATGACTGAGGTGATTTGCTTGCTACTTAGAACCTAATAAATAAACGAACCAGTCAAATCATCCTCTCTTGCCAAAAATTAAAGCTCTTAACATCTTTGCCAATCATACAGAGAAGACCATAACAGATCACAGAGTGATTCTACTCGCCGGACAGACAGTAGTTCCACTCACACTCTGTACTCTGGATAGCTGGTACATGCATTGCGGTCCTCATCCTGAAACTGACCAAGATTTCACTAGGGCAACTCATCCCATTAGGAACACAGTCACAACAGGGAGGACTGTGTTCTTAATGGGGTTTCATTATTCCAAGTGGAGGATTGTGGTCGCGTTTATATAGGGAGAGCAGCCAGAAATATGGACACAAGATTACAGGAACACAAATACGCTTGCATAATAAATGACACACTGATAGCTTATGTGGTTCACCGTAACACACACGTACAACTAAATGAACTGTAAATAAGTATATCTGACCGAGGGAGATGGTTAGGCCTAGACTCGTGTCACAAATTCCATCACACACAACAGAGAAATGTGCATTTTAATAAGACCTATCTTTTTTTTTTTGGGGTGGGGGGGTGTTGGAGGAAGAACAACAAAGAAAGCTGACATTTCGATCCAGACCTCACCCAACGATGCCTGACCTCGGTGGCCGGACACCTCACCTCACCTTTGTCAGACACCTGATTTAACTTCCTATCAGTACCATAGACATCTATTAATATTATCTGCAGGTTTTTTTTCTGTAGCTGATAAAGCCTCTTAATATTACAAGACCTCATTTTGCAATACTTATTGTATGAAGGGTAATGAATGTTTCTTAACTGAAGAGTCCTGATAGCTAATCTTAGATTTGACAGGAACGCATTTGCTACAAAGATTATTCAGTTGATGTGTACATGTGGTGAAATGCATGGTACTATGCTCATCCTTAGGTTCTTTCTCATGACTGAGCTTTACAGCCTCCATCCTCCAACTCTGTACATAGTTTATGGCCTCGTACTCCATCCTTCAATTCTCGTAGCTTTGTATTTAGTGGTGGGGATTATTGATCGCTGGTGCTACTACCACCACCACCACCACCACTACTATCTTTGGTTCTCTGGTCTTGATTGTGCCCACAGCTCAATATTTAGTCATCTGACTGGTCTTTGTTTATCACTCTCACCGTCTCCAGACTCCACTGGATTCTGAAGAGCTGTGCCACTATTGCCTCGTCCCTGTTTTCTTTTTCTTTCCTCTTGACATATCCTGCTGTGACTATTGCATTTGTCATTACCTCATTGTCACCTCCGCGGGAGATGATACCTGGGGAAAAGGGGTTGACTTTACTTTTCGCCTTTTCAATTCATCACTTATGTTTGGCATTCCATTCACTGTAAGTTTAAGTATCATAATTTGAGCATCAGTGATCTTACTCAGTTGTAGTCTGCAGTGCTCTGGCTTCCTAGTCGTTGCCAGTGTGCTAGGGAAGCAGATATGGCACTGAGGTGTTTGAGGTTCCGGGAGCTTGATTATGGGGTTAAGGGACATATGATAGAGTTTGAGATGTGTGTGTTTGTGTAGTCAATTAATGTGGTCGCAGTGGTCGATTCATAGCTCCTGGTCCCGCCTCTTCACTGGTCTCTACTAGGTCCATTCTCTTCCTACTTCAGGAGCTTTATCGTACCTCTTCGTAAAGCTATGTATGGATCCTGCCTCCACTACATCACTCTCCAGACTATTCCATTGTGTGTGTGTGTGTGTGTGTGTGTGTGTGTGTATGCAACAAAGCCACTAGATTTGTGGAATAGTAGTCTAGGCCTTTCGGACTGTCACCAGTCCATCTTCTGGAAGCAGCAACAGCTAACGCTGGCGAGTGTATGTTTATTTGTGTGTGTGTGTGTGTGTGTGTGTGTGTGTGTGTGTGTGTGTGTGTGTGTGTGTGTGTGTGTGTGTGTGTTCGTACGTACACGAGTTTGAACACACTGAAACACCCGATCCATTACAATCACAAATAACAACGAAAGGGAAGAATTAACAGTTCATTTAGATTAGACGATGACTCCTGTTTTTTTTTGTATTATTTTTGTGACTGCCGGAGGCGTTTAATCACAAAATGCTACGACAGAGAATTAATTAGTGAAATCCCAGTTGCACATTGATCCCTCATATCAAGTTAGTAATTACTTAAATCCCCGCAGAAAAAAGTGAAGCAATTGAAAATAATAATGTTTTCTCATTGTGTGAAACCCACCCATTCCCCCCACCCCCTCCCCCACCCACTCTCCCAACCACTCCTCCACCCACTGCCCCACCCACTATTCCAACCACTCCTCCACCCACTCCCCCAACCACTCCTACAACCACTCCCCACCCACTCTTCCAATCACTCCTCCACCCACTCCCCACCCACTCTCCCACCCACTCCCCCGCCCACTCTCCCAATCACTCCTCCACCCACTCTCCCAATCACTCCTCCACCCACTTCCTCACCCACTCTCCCAATCACTCCTCCACCCACTCCCCACTCACTCTAACAACCACTCCTCCACCCACTGCCCCACCCACTATTCCAACCACTCATCCACCCACTCCCCCAACCACTCCTCCAACCACTCCCCACCCACTCTTCCAACCACTCCTCCACCCACTCCCCACCCACTCTCCCACCCACTCTCCCACCCACTCTCCCACCCACTCCCCACCCACTCTCCCAATCACTCCATCCACTCTCCCAATCACTCCTCCAGCCACTTCCTCACCCAATCTCCCAATCACTCCTCCACCCACTCCCCCACTCATTCTCCCAACCACTCCTCCACCCACTCCCCCACCCACTCTCCCAATCACTCCTCCACCCACTCTCCCAATCACTCCTCCACCCACTCTCCCAACCACTCCTCCACCCACTCCCCACCCACTCTTCCAACCACTCCTCCACCCACTCCTCAACCACTCCTCCACCCACTCTCCACCCACTCTCCCACCCACACTCCCACCCACTCTCCCACCCACTCTCCCAATCACTCCTCCACCCACTCTCCCAATCACTCCTCCACCCACTTCCTCACCCACTCTCCCAATCACTCCTCCACCCACTCCCCCACTCATTCTCCCAACCACTCCTCCACCCACTCCCCCACCCACTCTCCCAATCACTCCTCCACCCACTCTCCCAATCACTCCTCCACATACTCTCCCAACCACTCCTCCACCCACTCCCCACCCACTCTCCCAACCACTCCTCCACCCACTCCCCCACCCACTCTCCCAATCACTCCTCCACCCACTTTCCTAACCACTTCTCCACCCACTCCCTCACCCACTCTCCCAACCACTCCTCCACCCACTCCCCAACCACTCCTCCAACCACTTCCCACTCACTCTTCCAACCACTCCTCCACCCACTCCCCCACCCACTATTCCAACCACTCCTCCACCCACTCCCCCAACCACTCCTCCAACCACTCCTCACCCACTCTTCCAACCACTCCTCCACCCACTCCCCACCCACTCTCCCAACCACTCCTCCACTCACTCCCCACCCACTCTCCCAACCATCCTCCACCCACTCTCCCAACCACTCCTCCACCCACTCTCCCAACCACTTTTCCACCCACTCCCCCATCCACTCTCCCAACCACTCCTCCACCCACTCCCCCACCCACTCTCCAAACCACTCCTTCACCCACTACCCCACCCACTCTCTCACCCACTTCCTCACTCATTCACCCACTTGCTGCTCCCTTTCTTCCTCATAACTCTCCTCCTCTTCCTCCTCCCTTTTTCTCCTTCCTCTTCGTCCCTTCCCATCTTCTTTTCCCGTTGTGTTGACATTTGTGTACGCCCATTAAAGTTGTCGTTGCTGGCGGCCGGCTGGTCCATATGTCACAGCCTGATTGATCTGGCTCCGGATGGAGATACTTGTCCTTCATCTTGAAGACCTCTACACTTGTCCCAGGAATGTTGATACAATGTTCTCTTATTGTGCCCATGGCACCCTTGCTTTTCACTGGGGTTTATTTAATACTTCATCCCATATATATCTCTCGCTCCAGCATCTTGTTATGGCAGTGGGCAGATTTGGGACTTTCCACGTATATATTATCTCTCTCTCTCTCTCTCTCTCTCTCCAGTAATTTCAATATTTTATTGGCTCTTTTCGGGCTGCAAATGACCTGTATATCTGCTCCAGCTCTGATATTTCTCCTGCTCTGAACGGGGCCGTCAACACTGAACAATATACCAAAAGAGACTGAACAAGCAATTTGAAAAGTGTCACCACCAGCACTACTTCCCCTGTTTTGAAAGTTGTCATTACCCACCCCGTCATCTTTCCGGCTGTGGTGACATTCCAGCCGACATAATTACCCCCGGGGCTTTCGCTTGCTCCTTTCTATCTATTTGACGATCCTCTTGAGTTCTTTCCATACCCAAGCAGCTGGAACTTAATACAACTGGACGTCATGTTGTCCTCCACTGCCCACTGGAAAATCCTGCTTACATCTCACTGCATTTTTTTTCAGTGTCTTCTACCGAAGTGATTTTCGTGTTTATTTTGGTGTCATCCGCAAATGATGATACAAAACTATGGCGGATTTTTGTAATGTCTGTTATGGGGATGAGAAACAGCGGAGGCGCCAGGATAGGGAGGGAGGGAGACAGAGGAGGAGAATGGGAAAGACAGAACGAGGGAGAAAATGAGGTAGGTAGGAAGGAACCCATAACCAATAAGGGAGAAAAACAGAGGTAAGCGATGAGGTAAGGAGAGAGAGAGAAAGAGAGAGAGAGGGGGGGGGGAGGGAGACACAGGGGAGGGATAACGGAGAAGAGAACTCTCCCGCCGCGTCAGGTGATCACGGAAGGTTGGTGTCATAATAAAAATGCTAATTAATCAACTTCATACAGCGCACAAAAAACTAATAAAATACAACGACAATGGAGTCGTCTCTATTGAAAACGACCTAGGGAGTGTCTGAGCCTTGCCTCGACTGCTGGAGGAGGGGGTCGAACCACATGGTCCCCTCCATTCACAGGGGAGTCTGAAACTTCCAGTATGACCCCAGTGGTTTAGCGCTTTTATTTGATTATAATAATACTAATAATCCAGTATTTTTGTAATAATAATAAGCATAATGATATATATAAAATATTAAATATAATAATAATAATAATTATATATATATATATATATATATATATATATATATATATATATATATATATATATATATATTAAGGCCTTCTCCTTGCTATAACTTCATGCCAATAGGGTCGGAGACCCTTGGAGCATGGGGCAAGTGTGCTCTAAAGTTTCTTAAAGAGCTGGGTGAAAAACTCATCATAGAAACCAAGGACCACAGGGCGACCAGCTTCCTCTTTCAGAGACTCAGTGTGGCGATCCAGAGGGGAAATGCCTGCAGCATTCTGGGCACGCGGCCCACTGCCGGGGAGCTGGACGAAGTATTTGACATGTAGCTCTGAGTTCTTATCTATGTTGTTTTACTCCCTATTGTATTCTTGTCAATGTATTTTGTCTTGAAATAAATTTTATATATATTCAAAAGATGGGGTGGTAGGGGAAGTGGAATATTCAAATGGCTTCAGAAAGAAATCTAAATATTCTTCTTTAAGGCCTTTTTATCCACTTCTCCGAGGCTATGGGACCCACAATTTACACCAGAGGTGGACCCCATCAATATATATATATATATATATATATATATATATATATATATATATATATATATATATATATATATATATATATATATATATTATATATATATATATATATATATATATATATATATATATATATATATATATATATATATATATATATATATATATATATATGCAAAAAGATCACAGTAAACAGGTGATATCAAAATATGCAGGACAACCACTATGAAAAAATAGAAGAATTAACGCTTGTGACTACTCACATTATCAAGGAACTATGACAATGTGAGTAGTCACAAGCGCTTGGAATTCCTATTTTTCTTAGTGGTTGTCTTATATATATATATATATATATATATATATATATATATATATATATATATATATATATATATATATATATATTATTTTTTTTTTTTTTTTTATTAACACATCGGCCGATTCCCACCAAGGCAGGGTGGCCCGAAAAGAAAAACTTTCATCATCATTCACTCCATCACTGTCTTGCCAGAAGGGTGCTTTACACTACAGTTATAAAACAGCAACATTAACACCCCTCCTTCAGAGTGCCGGCACTGTACTTCCCATCTCCAGAACTCAAGTCCGGCCTGCCGGTTTCCTGAATCCCTTCATAAATGTTACTTTGCTCACACTCCAACAGCACGTCAAGTATTAAAACCATATGCCTCCATTCACTCCTATCAAATACGCTCACACATGCTTGCTGGAAGTCCAAGCCCTCGCACACAAAACTTCCTTTACCCCTCCCTCCAACCTTTCCTAGGCCGACCCCTACCCCGCCTTCCCTCCACTACAGATTTATACACTCTCGAAGTCACTCTGTCTCGTTCCATTCTCTCTACATGTCCAAACCACCTCAACAACCCTCCTCAGCTCTCTGGACAATCGTTTTGGTAATCCGCACCTCCTCCTAATTTCCAAACTCCGAATTCTCTGCATTATATTCACACCACACATTGACCTCAGACATGACATCTCCACTGCCTCCAGCCTTCTCCTCGTTGCAACATTCATCACCCATGCTTCACACCCATATAAGAGCGTTGGTATAACTATACTCTCATACATTCCCCTCTTTACTTCCATGGACAAGGTTCTTTGTCTCCACAGACTCCGAAGTGCTCCACTCAACCTTTTCCCCTCATCAATTCTATGATTCACCTCATCCTTCATAGACCCATCCGCCGACATGTCCACTCCCAAATATCTGAATACATTCACCTCCTCCATACTCTCTCCCTCCAATCTGATATCCAATCTTTCGTCACCTATTCTTTTGTTATCCTCATCACCTTACTCTTTCCTATATTCACTTTCAATTTTCTTCTTTACACACCCTACCAAATTCATCCACCAACCTCTGCAGCTTCTCTTCAGAATCTCCCAAAAGCACAGTGTCATCAGCAAAAAGCAACTGTGACAACTCCCACTTTGTATTTGCTTCTTTATCTTTTAGCCCAACACCTCTTGCCAAGACCCTCGCATTCACTCCTCTTACAACCCCATCTATAAATATATTGAACAACCACGGTGACATCACACATCCTTGTCTAAGGCCCACTTTTACTGGGAAATAGTCCCCAAACCTCCTACACACTCTAACCTGAGCCTCACTATCCTCATAAAAACTCTTCACTGCTTTCAGTAACCTTCCTCCTATTCCATACACCTGCAACATCTGCCACATTGCCCCCTATCTACCCTATCATACGCCTTTTCCAAATATATATATATATATATATATATATATATATATATATATATATATATATATATATATATATATATATATATATATATATATATATATATACACAAAATAGAAACAGAATGAAAACTAAAAAGTCTTCATTTATTAATATGATGAGGTAAAGATATAAGCATAAATAAAATCAGTAAAGAACCAGAGAAAGTAAAGAGGAAATATCCTCAGCAAGAGAGAGAGAGAAGACACGATGATAAACTGATTTTCTCTCTCTCTCTCTCTCTCTCTCTCTCTCTCTCTCTCTCTGTCTCTCTCTCTCTCTCACACACACATGGTGTCCTTTGTTCCACAGGCGACCCTTAAATAATGGTCCCCTTTTTTGAGAGGGGGATTTCCCCATTCACTCCTCCCCAAATCCTCTGTCCCTCCCCTCCACTGTCCCCTCTTTGCCCTCCCCCGGTTCCCCCTCCCACCCACCGTTCCAGGATTACTCTTTTGCTGTAAGATGGGAGAGGGTAAGGAAGGGGGGAGAGGAATCAAGGGGAAGGGGATTAAGGTTGTTGTAGCGGTGGATAGTGGTAGAGGGGGAAGAAGAGTTGAAAGAGTAGTGGTGGAGGTTGTGGGAAGTGGTGGTAAGGAGGTTGATAGTGGCGCAGGTGGTGGTGGTGATGGTAGAAGTGGTGGTGGTGGTGGTGGTGGTGGTGGTGGTGGTGGTGGTGGTGGTGGTGGTGATGGTGGTGAGTGGTAGGGAAGGTAGTGGAGGTGAAAACGGAGATGTGGGAAAAATAGTGATGTTATGAGTAGTGCTGTAGGAACTAACAGTAAGGGAAGCAGTGTGGGACTAACAGTAAGGGAAGCAGTGTGGGACTAACAGTAAGGGAAGCAGTGTGGGACTAACAGTAAGCGAAGCAGTGTGGAACTAACAGTAAGGGAAGCAGTGTAGGAACTAACAGTAAGGGAAGCAGTGTGGAACTAACAGTAAGGGAAGCAGTGTGGGACTAACAGTAAGGGAAGCAGTGTGGGACTAACAGTAAGGAAAGCAGTGTGGGACTAACAGTAAGGGAAGCAGTGTGGAACTAACAGTAAGGGAAGCAGTGTGGAACTAACAGTAAGGGAAGCAGTGTAGGAACTAACAGTAAGGGAAGCAGTGTAGGAACTAACAGTAAGGGAAGCAGTGTAGGAACTAACAGTAAGGGAGGCAGTGTGGAACTAACAGTAAGGGAAGCAGTGTAGGAACTAACAGTAAGGGAAACAGTGTAGGAACTAACAGTAAGGGAAGCAATGTAGGAACTAACAGTAACGGAAGCAGTGTAGGAACTAACAGTAAGGGAAGCAGTGTAGGAACTAACAGTAAGGGAAGCAGTGTAGGAACTAACAGTAAGGGAAGCAGTGTGGAACTAACAGTAAGGGAAGCAGTGTAGGAACTAACAGTAAGGGAAGCAGTGTGGAACTAACAGTAAGGGAAGCAGTGTGGGACTAACAGTAAGGGAAGCAGTGTGGGACTAACAGTAAGGAAAGCAGTGTGGACTAACAGTAAGGAAGCAGTGTGGAACTAACAGTAAGGAAGCAGTGTGGAACTAACAGTAAGGAAGCAGTGTAGGAACTAACAGTAAGGGAAGCAGTGTAGGAACTAACAGTAAGGAGGCAGTGTGGAACTAACAGTAAGGGAAGCAGTGTAGGAACTAACAGTAATGGAAACAGTGTAGGAACTAACAGTAAGGAAGCAATGTAGGAACTAACAGTAAGGGAAGCAGTGTAGGAACTAACAGTAAGGGAAGCAATGTAGGAACTAACAGTAAGGGAAGCAGTGTAGGAACTAACAGTAAGGGAAGCAGTGTGGAACTAACAGTAAGGAAGCAGTGTGGAACTAACAGTAAGGGAAGCAGTGTAGGAACTAACAGTAAGGAAGCAGTGTAGGAACTAACAGAAGGGACAACGAAGGCAGTGTGGAACTAGACAGTAAGGGAAGCAGTGTAGGAACTAACAGTAAGGGAAGCAGTGTGGGACTAACAGTAAGGGGAAGCAGTGTGGGACTACAGTAAGGAAGCATGTGGGACTAACAGTAAGGAAGCAGTGTGGAACTAACAGTAAGGAAGCAGTGTGGAACTAACAGTAAGAGGGAAACAGTGTAGGAACTAACAGTAAGGGAAGCAGTGTGGGACTAACAGTAAGGAAGCAGTGTGGGACTAACAGTAAGGAAGCAGTGTGGAACTAATCAGTAAGGGAAGCAGTGTGGGACTAACAGTAAGGGAACAGTGTGGGACTAACAGTGAAGCGTGGACTAACAGTAAGGGAAGCAGGTAGTGGACTAACAGTAAAGGGACTAACAGTAAGGGAAGCTGTGTGGGACTACCAGTAAGGAAGCAGTGTGGGACTAACAGTAAGGGACTAACAGTAAGGAAGCAGTGTGGGACTAACAGTAAGGACTAACAGTAAGGGAAGCGTGTGGGACTACCAGTAAGGGAAGCAGTGTGGGACTACCAGTAAGGGACTAACAGTAAGGGAAGCAGTGTGGGACTACCAGTAAGGGAAGCAGTGTGGGACTAACAGTAAGGGAAGCAGTGTGGGACTACCAGTAAGGGAAGCAGTGTGGGACTAACAGTAAGGGACTAACAGTAAGGGAAGCAGTGTGGGACTACCAGTAAGGAACTAACAGTAAGGGAAGCTGTGTGGGACTACCAGTAAGGAAGCAGTGTGGGACTAACAGTAAGGGACTAACAGTAAGGAAGCTGTGTGGGACTACCAGTAAGGAAGCAGTGTGGGACTAACAGTAAGGGACTAACAGTAAGGAAGCAGTGTGGGACTAACAGTAAGGGAAGCAGTGTGGGACTACCAGTAAGGAACTAACAGTAAGGAAGCAGTGTGGGACTACCAGTAAGGGAAGCAGTGTGGGACTAACAGTAAGGGACTAACAGTAAGGGAAGCAGTGTGGGACTACCAGTAAGGAACTAACAGTAAGGGAAGCTGTGTGGGACTACCAGTAAGGGAAGCAGTGTGGGACTAACAGTAAGGGACTAACAGTAAGGGAAGCAGTGTGGGACTACCAGTAAGGGAAGCAGTGTGGGACTAACAGTAAGGGACTAACAGTAAGGGAAGCAGTGTGGGACTACCAGTAAGGAACTAACAGTAAGGGAAGCTGTGTGGGACTACCAGTAAGGAAGCAGTGTGGACTAACAGTAAGGGACTAACAGTAAGGGAAGCTGTGTGGGACTACCAGTAAGGGAAGCAGTGTGGGACTACCAGTAAGGGAAGCTGTGTGGGACTACCAGTAAGGGAAGCAGTGTGGGACTAACAGTAAGGGACTAACAGTAAGGGAAGCTGTGTGGGACTACCAGTAAGGGAAGCAGTGTGGGACTAACAGTAATGGACTAACAGTAAGGGAAGCAGTGTGGGACTAACAGTAAGGGACTAACAGTAAGGGAAGCTGTGTGGGACTACCAGTAAGGGAAGCAGTGTGGGACTAACAGTAAGGGACTAACAGTCACTGTAATCAAGTTACAATTTACCAGCGTTCTGAAAAATTCCTCTTGTTGCAAGGTATTCTAGCCCTTACGCTCACCAAACCTGTCATCAATGCATTCCTTCAAGAACCAGTTGGACCAGCACCCTTCAAACACAGGGCCACAAGGTCGTAAACACCTTGCCAGGATCCGGCTGCGATCAGTGGAATGCCGAGCGTAATTTTACAGCCATTTCTAGAACGATTAGTTGACTATTTTTGTTTACGCGGTTGAGTTTGTAGGCTAAGAGTTGTTATCCTATGGCCCGGTCCTTGACCAGGCCTCCTGGTGGTTCAGGGCCTGATCAACGAGGCTGCTGCTGCTGTTGGCCGCACGTACCTTTGATATACCTTTGAAGAGTTTCGAGAGTATTTACTCTCTGAGCCCGGCCATGGGCCAGGCTCGTCTGGTGCTTGCCTGGTCAACCAGGCTGTTGCTGCTGGAGGCCCGCTGCCCCACATATCCATCACAGCCTGGTTGATCTGGCACCTGGTGAAGATATTTGTCCAGTTTCCTCTTGAAGGCTTCTACACTGGTTCCAGCCGTGTTTCGGATATCTTCTGGTAAGATGTTGAATAGTCTGGGACCCCGGATGTTAATACAGTGCTCCCGTATTGTCCCCACCGCAACCCTGCTCCTCACTGGGTTTATTTTACACTTTCTCCCATATCTCTCACTCCAGTATGTTGTTATGGCAGTGTGCAGATTTGGGACCAGGCCCTCAAGTACTTTCCATGTATATATTATCATGTATCTCTCTCCTCTGCTCCAATGAGTACATGTTCAAGACTTGAAGGCGTTCCCAATATTTAGATGTTTCAATGGCTCAATGTGAGCCGTAAACGATCTCTGGATTTGTTCCAGCTCTGCTATTTCTCCTGCCCTGAACGGGGCCGTCAGCACTGAGCAGTATTCTAAGTGAGGGAGCACTAGCGATTTGAATAGTGTCACCATCGGCATTATTTCCCTTGTTTTGAAAGTTCTCAATACCCACCCCGTCATCTTCCTGGCTGTTGTGATCTTTGTCTTGTTATGGTCTTTAAACGACAGATCAGCAGACATAATTATTCCCAAGTCCTTTACGTGTTCCTTTCGTTCTATGTGGTGACCCTCTT
The DNA here is from genome assembly GCA_009830355.1 of Cherax destructor. Lineage (NCBI taxonomy): Eukaryota > Metazoa > Arthropoda > Malacostraca > Decapoda > Parastacidae > Cherax > Cherax destructor. The sequence continues at coordinate 842 of WNWK01016302.1, read as the reverse complement.
GCGTTTTGTATATAGTGTTCCTTTTGAGTTCTTCATTTTTTCCATACCTAAGCAGCTGAAACTTATCACCATTGAACGTCATGTTGTTCTCACACGTAGTCCAACGTACGAACCACAGCCCATCTGATCCGGCACTGACTTTAGGTATCTGTCCAGCTCCCTCTTGAAGACAACCAGGTGTCTATTGGTAATTCCCTTTATGGCCGGTGGGAGGTTGTTGAACAGTCTTGGGTATAAAAAAAATATGCATTACGTTTCCACCCGTACTGAGGATAGAACCACGGATCTTCAGTATACCTGAGTCAAGTGCTCCACCAACTGAGCCAAGGGACGGTTGACAGTATCACTCTGTGAATAGTGCTGGTGGAGGCATCAAGAGGTGGTAGTAGTGGTAATAGTAGTGCTAGTGTTAAGAGGAAGTGTAAAATAGGAAAGCAGGGGAGCCATGGGTACAGTAAGAGAACACTGTGTCAACATTCTTGATCTGTGACTTATCAGTCTGTTACCAGAAGATATCAGAAATATTACCAAAACAAATATAGATTTGTTTAAAGAGGGATCTGTTATATTATCTCCTCCAAGCGTCAGATTAACCAGCCTGTGATGGAGAGGTGGGTCAACAGCCCGCCAATAGCAACAGTCTGGTTGAACGGGCAATCAAGAAAAACATCTCGCCTCCTGCCGTAGGAGTAGTAATTCTCGAAACCGGTCACAGGAGTTCAGGTCGCATGATAGTGGTAGTGTTAGTAGTAGTGGTAGTGTTAGTAGTAGTGGTAGTGTTAGTAGTAGTGGTAGTGATGGTGGTAAACAGTAGATTTATCAACTCTACTTCCACTTTCTTT
>WNWK01016301.1:0-45290 GCA_009830355.1 Cherax destructor | reverse complement strand
AAATAATTAATAATATTCAAAAATGCTATAAAACTTATTTTATTGCATTTTTTGACGATTTAAGGCATTTTAAGGATTTTCTGAAAAACTATTTTTTAGATAAAATATATGAGTAAGCTTCCTAAAAAAAATCATAAATTTCTTCCCATAAATTTCAATTGCAGTAGAAATTCTATTTAAAAGTGTGATAATCTAAGTATTTTAGCTAAAAAATGAGTTTTGCCAGAAACACTCAAACCGCTCTAAACGTCGAAATATGCAATAAAATACGATTTTAGCACATTTTTCTGAGCTTTTTAATGTTTCATGTATTTTTCGAAAATAATATGAAATATTCTATAAAAATATTGATTTTTATAGATTTTTAATGGGATTTTTAAAAATATTAAATAATTAATAAATATTCAAAAATGCTATAAAACTTGATTTTATTGCATTTTTGACGATTTAAGGCATTTTGAAGGATTTTCTGAAAACTATTTTTAGATAAAATCCACCTATGAGTAAGCTTCCTAAAAGAAAATCATAAAATTTGCTTCTTCCCATAAATTTCAATTGCAGTAGAAATTCTATTTAAAAGTGTGATAATCTAAGCATTTTAGCTAAAAAATGAGTTTTGAGAAAGCACTCAAACCGCTCTAAACGTCGAAATATGCAATAAGAATACGATTTTAGCACATTTTTCTGAGCTTTTTAATGTTTCATGTATTTTTCAGAAAATAATATGAAATATTCTATAAAAATATTGATTTTTATAGATTTTTAATGGGATTTTTTAAATATGTAAATAATTTAATAAATATTCAAAAATGCTATAAAACTTGATTTTATTGCATTTTTGACGATTTAAGGCATTTTGAAGGATTTTCTGAAAAACTATTTTTTAGAAAAATCCACCTAGAGTAAGCTTCCTAAAAGAAAATCATAAAATTCTTACTTTTCCCATAAATTTCAATTGCAGTAGAAATTCTATTTAAAAGTGTGATAATCTAAGTATTTTAGCTAAAAATGAGTTTTGCCAGAAAAGCACTCAAACCGCTCTAAAACGTCGAAATATGCAATAAAATACGATTTTAGCACATTTTTCTGAGCTTTTAATGTTTCATGTATTTTTGAAAATAATATGAAATATTCATAATAATATTGATTTTTATAGATTTTTAATGGGTTTTTTTAAAAATATGTAAATAATTAATAATATTCAAAATGCTATAAAACTTGATTTTATTGCATTTTTTGACGATTTAAGGCATTTTCAAGGATTTTCTGAAAAACTATTTTTAGATAAAATACCTGAGTAAGCTTCTAAAGAAAATCATAAAATTTTGCTTACTTTTCCCATAAATTTCAATTGCAGTAGAAATTCTATTTAAAAGTGTGATAATCTAAGTATTTTAGCTAAAAATGAGTTTGCAGAAAAGCACTCAAACCGCTCTAAAACGTCGAAATATGCAATAAAATACATTTTAGCACATTTTTCTGAGCTTTATGTTTAATGTTTTCAAAATAATATGAAATACTTAAAAATATTGATTTTTATAGATTTTTAATGGGATTTTTAAAAATATGTAAATAATTAATAAATATTCAAAATGCTATAAAACTTGATTTTATTGCATTTTTGACGATTTAAGGCATTTTAAGGATTTTCTGAAAATATTTTTTAGATAAAATCTAAATAAAGAAAATCATAAAATTTTGCTACTTTTCCCATAAATTTCAATTGCATAGAAATTTATTTAAAAGTTTGAAATCTAAGTATTTTAGCTAAAATGAGTTTTGCAGAAAGCACTCAAACCGCTTAAAACGTCGAAATATGCAATAAATACGATTTTAGCACATTTTCTGAGCTTTTTAATGTTTCATGTATTTTTAAAATAATATGAAATACTAAAAATATTGATTTTTATAGATTTTAATGGGATTTTTAAAAATATGTAAATAATTAATAAATATTCAAAATGCTATAAAACTTGATTTTATTGCATTTTTGACGATTTAAGGCATTTTAAGGATTTTCTGAAAACTATTTTTTAGATAAAATCCACTATGAGTAAGCTTCCTAAAAACAAAATTTTCTACTTTTCCCATAAATTTCAATTGCAGTAGAAATTCTATTAAAAGTGTGATAATTAAGTATTTTAGCTAAAAATGAGTTTTGCCAGGAAAGCACTCAAACCGCTCTAAACGTCGAAATATGCAATAAAATACGATTTTAGCACATTTTTCGAGCTTTTTAATGTTTCATGTATTTTTCATAATTAATAAATATTCAAAATGCTAAAACTTGATTTTATTGCTTTTGAGATTTAGATTTTAAGGATTTTCGAAAACTATTTTTAGAAAAATACCTATAGTAAGCTTCCTAAAAAAATCATAACTTTTCCCATAAATTTCAATTGAGAAATTTATTTAAAAGTGGATAATCTGTATTTTAGCTAAAAATGAGTTTAAAGCACTCAAACCGCTCTAAACGTCGAAATATGCAATAAATACGATTTTAGCACATTTTCTGAGCTTTAATGTTTCATGTATTTTTCGAAATATATGAAATATTCTAAAAATATTATTTTATAGATTTTAATGGGATTTTAAAATATGTAAATATTATAAATATTAAATGCTATAAACTTGATTTTATTGCATTTTTGAATTTAAGATTTTAAGGATTTTTAAAACTATTTTTAGATAAATCCACCTATGAGTAAGCTTCCTAAAAAAAATCATAACTTTTCCATAAATTTCAATGATGAATTTATTTAAATTGAATCTAGTATTTTAGCTAAAAATGAGTTTCCAGAAAGCCTAAACCGTCTAAAACGTCGAAATATGCAAAAATACATTTTAGCACATTTTCTGAGCTTTATGTTTCATGTATTTTAAATAATAGAAATATTCTAAAATATTGATTTTTATAGATTTTTAATGATTTTTAAAAATATGTAAATAATTATAATATTCAAAATGTATAAACTTGATTTTATTGCATTTTTTGACGATTTAAGGCATTTTCAGGATTTTCTGAAAACATATTTTTAGATAAAATATACCTATGAGTAAGCTTCCTAAAAGAAAATCATAAATAGCTTCCTAAAGAAAATCATAAAATTTTGCTTACTTTTCCATAAATTTCAATTGCAGTAGAAATTCTATTTAAAATTGAAAATCTAGTATTTTAGCTAAAAATGAGTTTGCAGAAAAGCACTCAAACCGCTCTAAAAAGTCGAAATATGCAATAAAATACGATTTTAGCACATTTTTCTGAGCTTTTTAATGTTTCATGTATTTTTCGAAAATAATATGAAATATTCTATAAAAATATTGATTTTTATAGATTTTTAATGGGATTTTTAAAAATATGTAAATAATTAATAAATATTCAAAATGCTATAAAACTTATTTTATTGCATTTGAGATTTAAGGCATTTTTAAGATTTTCTAAAACACTTCATATTTTTAGATAAAATTATTATGATAAGCTTCTAAAAAGAAAATCACTAAAAGTTTCATTCATTTTACAATTTTTTGATTTTAATGTTCATGTATTTTTGAAAATATATGAAATATTTAATAATTGATTTTTATAGATTTATGGGATTTTTAAAAATATGAAATAATTTATAAATATTCAAAAATGCTATAAAACGTTATTTTATTGCATTTTTTGACGATTTAAGGCATTTTCAAGATTTTCTGAAAAACTATTTTTACATAAAATATACCTATGAGTAAGCTTCCTAAAAGAAAATCATAAAATTTTGCTTACTTTTCCCATAAATTTCAATTGTAGTAGAAATTCTATTTAAAAGTGTGATAATCTAAGTATTTTAGCTAAAAATGAGTTTTGCCAGAAAAGCACTCAAACCGCTCTAAAACGTCGAAATATGCAATAAAATACGATTTTAGCACATTTTCGGAGCTTTTAATGTTTCATGTATTTTTCGAAAATAATATGAAATATTCTATAAAAATATTGATTTTTATAGATTTTTAATGGGATTTTTTAAAATATGTAAATAATTAATAAATATTCAAAAATGCTATAAAACTTATTTTATTGCATTTTTGACGATTTAAGGCATTTTGAAGGATTTTCTGAAAACTATTTTTTTAGATAAAATCACCTATGAGTAAGCTTCCTAAAAGAAAATCATAAAATTTTGCTAACTTTTCCATAAATTTCAATTGCAGTAGAAATTCTATTTAAAAGTTTGAAATCTAGTATTTTAGCTAAAAATGAGTTTTGCAGAAAAGCACTCAAACCGCTCTAAAACGTCGAAATATGCAATAAAATCGATTTTAGCACATTTTCTGAGCTTTTAATGTTTCATGTATTTTTGAAAATAATATGAAATATTAAAATTAATATTGATTTTATAGATTTTTAATGGGATTTTTTAAAATATGTAAATAATTAATAAATATTCAAAAATGCTATAAAACGTTATTTTATTGCATTTTTGACGATTTAAGGCATTTTCAAGGATTTTCTGAAACACTATTTTTTAGATAAAATATACCTGAGTAAGCTTCCTAAAAGAAAATCATAAAATTTTGCTTACTTTTCCCATAAATTTCAATTGCAGTAGAAATTCTATTTAAAAGTGTGATAATCTAAGTATTTTAGCTAAAAATGGTTTTGCCAGAAAAGCACTCAAACCGCTCTAAAACGTCGAAATATGCAATAAAATACGATTTTAGCACATTTTCTGAGCTTTTTAATGTTTCATGTATTTTCGAAAATAATGAAATATTCTTAAAATATTGATTTATAGATTTTAATGGGATTTTTTAAAAATATGTAAATAATTAATAATATTCAAAAATGCTATAAAACTTATTTTATTGCATTTTTGACGATTTAAGGCATTTTCAAGGATTTTCTGAAAACTATTTTTTAGATAAAATATACCTATGAGTAAGCTTCCTAAAAGAAAATCATAAAATTTTGCTTACTTTTCCATAAATTTCAATTGCAGTAGAAATTCTATTTAAAAGTTTGAAAATCTAGTATTTTAGCTAAAAAATGAGTTTTGCCAGAAAAGCACTCAAACCGCTCTAAAACGTCGAAATATGCAATAAAATACGATTTTAGCACATTTTCTGAGCTTTTAATGTTTCATGTATTTTTGAAAATAATATGAAATATTCTATAAAAATATTGATTTATATAGATTTTTAATGGGATTTTTAAAATATGTAAATAATTAATAAATATTCAAAAAAGCTATAAAACTTATTTTATTGCATTTTTTGACGATTTAAGGCATTTTCAAGGATTTTCTGAAAACTATTTTTGATAAAATACCTATGAGTAAGCTTCCTAAAAGAAAATCATAAAATTTTGCTATACTTTTCCATAAATTTCAATTGCAGTAGAATTCTATTTAAAGTTGAAAATCTAAGTATTTTAGCTAAAAATGAGTTTTGCCAGAAAAGCACTCAAACCGCTCTAAAACGTCGAAATATGCAATAAAATACGATTTTAGCACATTTTTCTGAGCTTTTAATGTTTCATGTATTTTTCGAAAATAATATAAATATTCTATAAAAATATTGATTTTATAGATTTTTAATGGGATTTTAAAAATATGTAAATAATTATAAATATTCAAAAATGCTATAAAACTTGATTTTATTGCATTTTTGACGATTTAAGAGCATTTTCAAGGATTTTCTGAAAAACTATTTTTTAGATAAAATCACCTATGAGTAAGCTTCCTAAAAGAAAATCATAAAATTTTGCTTAACTTTTCCCATAAATTTCAATTGCAGTAGAAATTCTATTTAAAGTTTGAAAATCTAGTATTTTAGCTAAAAATGAGTTTTGCAGAAAAGCACTCAAACCGCTCTAAAACGTCGAAATATGCAATAAAATACATTTAGCACATTTTCTAAGACTTTTAATGTTTCATGTATTTTGAAAATAATATGAAATATTATATAATATTGATTTTTATAGATTTTTAATGGATTTTTAAAAATATGTAAATAATTAATAATATTCAAAAATGCTATAAAACTTGATTTTATTGCATTTTTGACGATTTAAGGCATTTTCAAGGATTTTCTGAAAACACTATTTTTTAGATAAAATCCACCTATGAGTAAGCTTCCTAAAAGAAAATCATAAAATTTTGCTTACTTTTCCTATAAATTTCAATTGCAGTAGAAATTCTATTTAAAAGTTTGAAAATCTACGTATTTTAGCTAAAAAATGAGTTTTGCCAGAAAAGCACTCAAACCGCTCTAAAACGTCGAAATATGCAATAAAATACGATTTTAGCACATTTTTCTGAGCTTTTTAATGTTTCATGTATTTTTGGAAAATAATATGAAATATTCTAAAAATATTGATTTTTATAGATTTTAATGGGATTTTTAAAAATATGTAAATAATTTAATAAATATTCAAAATGCTATAAAACTTGATTTTATTGCATTTTTTGACGATTTAAGGCATTTTCAAGGATTTTCTGAAAACTATTTTTTAGATAAAATATACCTATGAGTAAGCTTCCTAAAAGAAAATCATAAAATTTTGCTTACTTTTCCCATAAATTTCAATTGTAGTAGAAATTCTATTTAAAAGTGTGATAATCTAAGTATTTTAGCTAAAAAATGAGTTTTGCCAGAAAAGCACTCAAACCGCTCTAAAACGTCGAAATATGCAATAAAATACGATTTTAGCACATTTTTCTGAGCTTTTTAATGTTTCATGTATTTTTCGAAAATAATATGAAATATTCTATAAAAATATTGATTTTTATAGATTTTTAATAGATTTTTAAAAATATGTAAATAATTAATAAATATTCAAAAATGCTATAAAACTTGATTTTATTGCATTTTTTGACGATTTAAGGCATTTTCAAGGATTTTCTGAAAAACTATTTTTTAGATAAAATCCACCTATGAGTAAGCTTCCTAAAGAAAATCATAAAATTTTGCTAACTTTTCCCATAAATTTCAATTGCAGTAGAAATTCTATTTAAAGTTTGAAAATCTAGTATTTTAGCTAAAAAATGAGTTTTGCCAGAAAGCACTCAAACCGCTCTAAAACGTCGAAATATGCAATAAAATACGATTTTAGCACATTTTCTGAGCTTTTTAATGTTTCATGTATTTTTGAAAATAATATGAAATATCTATAAAAATATTGATTTTTATAGATTTTTAATGGGATTTTTAAAAATATGTAAATAATTAATAAATATTCAAAAATGCTATAAAACTTGATTTTATTGCATTTTTTGACGATTTAAGGCATTTTCAAGTATTTTCTGAAAACACTATTTTTTTAGATAAAATCACCTATGAGTAAGCTTCCTAAAAGAAAATCATAAAATTTTGCTTACTTTTCCCATAAATTTCAATTGCAGTAGAAATTTATTTAAAAGTGTGATAATCTAAGTATTTTAGCTAAAAATGAGTTTTGCCAGAAAAGCACTCAAACCGCTCTAAAACGTCGAAATATGCAATAAAATACGATTTTAGCACATTTTTCTGAGCTTTTTAATGTTTCATGTATTTTGAAAATAATATGAATACTTTAAAAATATTGATTTTTATAGATTTTTAATGGATTTTTAAAATATGTAAATAATTAATAAATATTCAAAATGCTATAAAACTTGATTTATTGCATTTTTGACGATTTAAGGCATTTTGAAGGATTTTCTGAAAAACTATTTTTTTAGATAAAATCCACCTATGAGTAAGCTTCCAAAAGAAAATCATAAAATTTTGCTTACTTTTCCCATAAATTTCAATTGCAGTAGAAATTTATTTAAAAGTGTGATAATCTAAGTATTTTAGCTAAAAATGAGTTTTCCAGAAAAGCACTCAAACGCTCTAAAACGTCGAAATATGCAATAAAATACGATTTTAGCACATTTTCTGAGCTTTTAATGTTTCATGTATTTTTGAAAATAATATGAAATATCTATAAAAATATTGATTTTTATAGATTTTTAATGGGATTTTAAAATATGTAAATAATTAATAAATATTCAAAAATGCTATAAAATTGATTATTGCATTTTTGACGATTTAAGGCATTTTCAAGGATTTCTGAAAACACTATTTTTTAGATAAAATATACCTGAGTAAGCTTCCTAAAAGAAAATCATAAAATTTTGCTACTTTTCCCATAAATTTCAATTGCAGTAGAAATTCTATTTAAAAGTTTGAAAATCTAGGTATTTTAGCTAAAAATGAGTTTTGCAGAAAAGCACTCAAACCGCTCTAAAACGTCGAAATATGCAATAAAATACGATTTAGCACATTTTCTGAGCTTTTAATGTTTCATGTATTTTTGAAAATAATATGAAATATTCATAAAAATATTGATTTTTATAGATTTTAATGGATTTTTAAAATATGTAAATAATTATAAATATTCAAAAATGCTATAAAACTGATTTTATTGCATTTTGACGATTTAAGGCATTTTCAAGGATTTTCTGAAAAACTATTTTTTTAGATAAAATATACCTATGAGTAAGCTTCCTAAAAGAAAATCATAAAATTTTGCTTACTTTTCCCATAAATTTCAATTGCAGTAGAAATTCTATTTAAAAGTGTGATAATCTAGTATTTTAGCTAAAAATGAGTTTTGCCAGAAAAGCACTCAAACGCTCTAAATCGTCGAAATATGCAATAAAATACATTTTAGACATTTTTTGACTTTTTTAATGTTTCATGTATTTTTGAAAATAATATGAAATATTCTATAATAATATTGATTTTTATAGATTTTTAATGATTTTTAAAAATATGTAAATAATTATAAATATTCAAAATGCTATAAAACTTGATTTTATTGCATTTTTGACGATTTAAGGCATTTTCAAGGATTTTCTGAAAACACTATTTTTTAGATAAAATATACCTATGAGTAAGCTTCCTAAAAGAAAATCATAAAATTTTGCTTACTTTTCCCATAAATTTCAATTGCAGTAGAAATTCTATTTAAAAGTGTGATAATCTAAGTATTTTAGCTAAAAATGAGTTTTGCCAGAAAAGCACTCAAACGCTCTAAAACGTCGAAATATGCAATAAAATACGATTTTAGCACATTTTTCTGAGCTTTTAATGTTTCATGTATTTTTGAAAATAATATGAAATATTATAAAAATATTGATTTTATAGATTTTAATGGATTTTTAAAAATATGTAAATAATTAATAAATATTCAAAATGCTATAAAACTTGATTTTATTGCATTTTTGACGATTTAAGGCATTTTCAAGGATTTTCTGAAAACATTTTTTTTAGATAAAATATACCTATGAGTAAGCTTCCTAAAAGAAAATCATAAAATTTTGCTTACTTTTCCCATAAATTTCAATTGCAGTAGAAATTCTATTTAAAAGTGTGATAATCTAAGTATTTTAGCTAAAAAATGAGTTTTGCCAGAAAAGCACTCAAACCGCTCTAAAACGTCGAAATATGCAATAAAATACGATTTTAGCACATTTTTCTGAGCTTTTTAATGTTTCATGTATTTTTGAAAATATATGAAATATCTATAAAAATATTGATTTTTATAGATTTTTAATGGATTTTTAAAAATATGTAAATAATTAATAAATATTCAAAATGCTATAAAACTTGATTTTATTGCATTTTTTGACGATTTAAGGCATTTTCAAGGGATTTTCTGAAAACATATTTTTTAGATAAAATATACCTATGAGTAAGCTTCCTAAAAGAAAATCATAAAATTTTGCTTACTTTTCCCATAAATTTCAATTGCAGTAGAAATTCTATTTAAAAGTGTTGATAATCTAAGTATTTTAGCTAAAAATGAGTTTTGCCAGAAAAGCACTCAAACTGCTCTAAAACGTCGAAATATGCAATAAAATACGATTTTAGCACATTTTTCTGAGCTTTTTAATGTTTCAATGTTTCATGTATTTTCGAAAATAATATGAAATATCTATAAAAATATTGATTTTATAGATTTTTAATGGGATTTTTAAAAATATGTAAATAATTAATAAATATTCAAAATGCTATAAAACTTGATTTATTGCATTTTTGACGATTTAAGGCATTTTCAAGATTTTCTGAAACACTATTTTTTTAGATAAAATATACCTGAGTAAGCTTCCTAAAAGAAAATCATAAAATTTTGCTTACTTTTCCCATAAATTTCAATTGCAGTAGAAATTCTATTTAAAAGTGTGATAATCTAAGTATTTTAGCTAAAAATGAGTTTTGCAGAAAAGCACTCAAACGCTCTAAAACGTCGAAATATGCAATAAAATACATTTTAGCACATTTTTCTGAGCTTTTAATGTTTCATGTATTTTTCGAAAATAATATGAAATATTCAAAAATATTGATTTTTATAGATTTTTAATGGGATTTTTAAAAATATGTAAATAATTAATAAATATTCAAAAATGCTATAAAACTTATTTTATTGCATTTTTGACGATTTAAGGCATTTTCAAGGATTTTCTGAAAACTATTTTTAGATAAAATACCTATGAGTAAGCTTCCTAAAAAAATCATAAAATTTTGCTTACTTTTCCATAAATTTCAATTGCAGTAGAAATTCTATTTAAAAGTTGATAATCTAGTATTTTAGCTAAAAATGAGTTTTGCCAGAAAGCACTCAAACCGCTCTAAACGTCGAAATATGCAATAAAATACGATTTTAGCACATTTTTCTGAGCTTTTTAATGTTTCATGTATTTTTGAAAATAATATGAAATATTCTATAAAATATTGATTTTTATAGATTTTTAATGGGATTTTTAAAAATATGTAAATAATTAATAAATATTCAAAATGCTATAAACTTATTTTATTGCATTTTTTGACGATTTAAGGCATTTTCAAGGATTTTCTGAAACATATTTTTTAGATAAAATACCTATGAGTAAGCTTCCTAAAAGAAAATCATAAATTTGCTACTTTTCCATAAATTTCAATTGCAGTAGAAATTCTATTTAAAAGTTTGAAAATCTAGTATTTTAGCTAAAAATGAGTTTTGCCAGAAAAGCACTCAAACTGCTCTAAAACGTCGAAATATGCAATAAAATACGATTTTAGGACATTTTTCTGAGCTTTTTAATGTTTCATGTATTTTTCGAAAATAATATGAAATACTCTTTAAAAATATTGATTGTTATAAATTTTTAATAGGATTTTTAAAAATATGTAAATAATTAATAAATATTCAAAAATGCTATAAAACTTGATTTTATTGCATTTTTTGACGATTTAAGGCATTTTGAAGGATTTTCTGAAAAATTATTTTTTTTAGAAAAAATCCACCTATGAGTAAGCTTCCTAAAAGAAAATCATAAAATTTTGCTTACTTTTCCCATAAATTTCAATTGCAGTAGAAATTCTATTTAAAAGTGTGATAATCTAAGTATTTTAGCTAAAAAATGAGTTTTGAAAAGCACTCAAACCGCTCTAAAACGTCGAAATATGCAATAAAATACGATTTTAGCACATTTTTCTGAGCTTTTTAATGTTTCATGTATTTTTCGAAAATAATATGAAATATTCTATAAAAATATTGATTTTTATAGATTTTTAATGGGATTTTTTAAAAAGATGTAAATATTTATTAAATATTAAAAAATGCTTTAAAACTTGATTTTATTGCATTTTTTGACGATTTAAGGCATTTTGAAGGATTTTCTGAAAAACTATTTTTTTTAGATAAAATCCACCTATGAGTAAGCATCCTAAAACAAAATCATAAAATTATGCTAACTTTTCCCATAAATTTCAATTGCAGTAGAAATTCTATTTAAAAGTTTGAAAATCTAGGTATTTTAGCTGAAAAATGAGTTTTGCCAGAAAAGCACTCAAACCGCTCTAAAACGTCGAAATATGCAATAAAATACGATTTTAGCACATTTTTCTGAGCTTTTTAATGTTTCATGTATTTTGGAAAATAATATGAAATATTCTAAATTAATATTGATTTTTATAGATTTTTAATGGGATTTTTTAAAAATATGTAAATAATTTATAAATATTCAAAAATGCTATAAAACGTTTTTTATTGCATTTTTGCGATTAAGGCATTTTCAAGGATTTTCTGAAAAACTATTTTTTTAGATAAAATCCACCTATGAGTAAGCTTCCTAAAAGAAAATCATAAAATTTTGCTTACTTTTCCCATAAATTTCAATTGCAGTAGAAATTCTATTTAAAAGTGTGATAATCTAAGTATTTTAGCTAAAAATGAGTTTTGCAGAAAAGCACTCAAACCGCTCTAAAACGTCGAAATATGCAATAAAATAGCATTTTAGCACATTTTTCTGAGCTTTTAATGTTTCATGTATTTTGAAAATAATATGAAATATTCTATAAAAATATTGATTTTATAGATTTTTAATGGATTTTTAAAAATATGTAAATAATTATAATATTCAAAATGCTATAAAACTTGATTTTATTGCATTTTTGACGATTTAAGGCATTTTCAAGGATTTTCTGAAAACTATTTTTTTAGATAAAATACCTGAGTAAGCTTCTAAAGAAAATCATAAAATTTTGCTACTTTTCCCATAAATTTCAATTGCAGTAGAAATTCTATTTAAAAGTTTGAAAATCTAGGTATTTTAGCTAAAAATGAGTTTTGCAGAAAAGCACTCAAACCGCTCTAAAACGTCGAAATATGCAATAAAATACATTTTAGCACATTTTTCTGAGCTTTTTAATGTTTCATGTATTTTGAAAATAATATGAAATATTCTAAAAATATTGATTTTATAGATTTTAATGGGATTTTAAAAATATGTAAATAATTAATAATATTCAAAAATGCTATAAAACTTGATTTTATTGCATTTTTGACGATTTAAGGCATTTTCAAGGATTTTCTGAAAACTATTTTTTAGATAAAATATACCTATGAGTAAGCTTCCTAAAAGAAAATCATAAAATTTTGCTTACTTTTCCCATAAATTTCAATTGAGTAGAAATTTATTTAAAAGTTTGATAATCTAGTATTTTAGCTAAAAATGAGTTTTGCCAGAAAAGCACTCAAACCGCTCTAAAACGTCGAAATATGCAATAAAATACGATTTTAGCACATTTTTCTGAGCTTTTTAATGTTTCATGTATTTTTCGAAAATAATATGAAATATTCTATAAAAATATTATTTTTATAGATTTTTAAACGATTTTTTAAAAATATGTAAATAATTAATAATATTAAAAATGCTATAAAACTTGATTTTATTGCATTTTTTGACGATTTAAGGCATTTTCAAGGATTTTCTGAAAAACTATTTTTTTAGATAAAATATACCTATGAGTAAGCTTCCTAAAAGAAAATCATAAAATTTTGCTTACTTTTCCCATAAATTTCAATTGCAGTAGAAATTCTATTTAAAAGTTTGAAAATCTAGTATTTTAGCTAAAAATGAGTTTTGCCAGAAAAGCACTCAAACGTCTAAAACGTCGAAATATGCAATAAAATACGATTTTAGCACATTTTCTGAGCTTTTTAATGTTTCATGTATTTTTGAAAATAATATGAAATATTTATAAAAATATTGATTTTATAGATTTTAATGGATTTTTAAAATGTAAATAATTAATAATATTAAAAATGCTATAAAACTTGATTTTATTGCATTTTGACGATTTAGGCATTTTCAAGATTTTCTGAAAAACTATTTTTTAGATAAAATACCTATGAGTAAGCTTCCTAAAGAAAATCATAAAATTTTGCTTACTTTTCCCATAAATTTCAATTGCATAAGAAATTCTATTTAAAGTGTAATAATCTAGTATTTTAGCTAAAAATGAGTTTTGCCAGAAAAGCACTCAAACCGCTCTAAAACGTCGAAATATGCAATAAAATACGATTTTAGCACATTTTTCTGAGCTTTTTAATGTTTCATGTATTTTTGGAAAATAATATGAAATATTCTAAATTAATATTGATTTTTATAGATTTTTAATGGGATTTTTTAAAAATATGTAAATAATTATAAATATTCAAAAATGCTATAAAACCCCCCCCCCCCCTTTTTTTTTTTTTTTTTTTTTTTTTTTTTTTTTTTTTTTTTTTATGTTTATGTTTTTGAAAATAATATTAAAAATTTATTTAGATTTTTAATGGGATTTTAAAATAAAATAATAATTAATGTATAAAATTGATTTTTTGCATTTTTTACGATTTAAATTAGATTTTCAAACATTTTTAAAAAATACAAGCTTCCAAAAAAAATCTAAATTTCATTTCCTAAATCAATGTAGAAATTTATTTAAAATGAAACTGTATTTTAGCAAAATTTTGCGAAAACACTAACCGCTAAGTGAATACAATAAAACATTAATTTTTTATTTTATGTTTCATTATTTTGAAAAATTGAAATAAAATATTTTATTTTTATGATTTAAATAGAAATATTATTATAAAATCATAAAAGTTTTATTGTTTTGACGTTTGAGATTTGAAAAATTAAAAAAACCATAAAAAAAATAAAATTGTATTTCCATAAAATTGAGAATTTTTAAAGTTGAATTAGTTTTAGCTAAAGTTTTGCAAAAACATAAACGCTCTAATGAAAATGCATAAAATCATTTTGCATTTTTTATTTTTTTTTCATTTTTAAAATAAATAAATATTTAAATAATATTATTTTTAGATTTTTAATGGATTTTTAAATATGTAAATAATTATATTAAATGTAAACTTTATTGCATTTGACATTTAATTTTCAATTTTCTGAAACATTTTTTAGATAAATACCTATAAGCTTCCTAAAAAAAATCAAAATTTCTATTTTCCTAATTAATTGAGTGAAATTTATTTAAAAGTGAATCTATATTAGCAAAATGATTTTCCAGAACCCAAACCCTTAAGAAATATGCAAAAATCATTTAGCCATTTTCGTTTATGTTCATTTTTTTGAAATAAATACTAAAATTTATTTTAGATTTAATTTAAAATATGTAAAAATTAATTCAAAATGCTATAACTATTTATTGCTTTGACGATTTAGGCATTTTCAAGGATTTTCTAAAACATTTTATAAAATCCTATGAAGTTCGAAAATCATAATGTATTTCCCATAAATTAATTAGAAAATTATTTAAAAGTTGAAATTAGTATTTTAGAAATGAGTTTGAGAAAGACTAAACCGCTTAACGTCAATAAATAAATACGATTTAGCACATTTTTCTGAGTTTTATGTTTCATTTTTGAAATATAAATATTCATAAATATTATTTTTAAGATTTTAAGATTTTAAATGTAATAATTAATAAATTCAAATGCTTAAAACTGATTTTATTTTTGACGATTGATTTTCAAAATATTTTGATAAAAAATGAGAAGCTTCCTAAAGAAAATCAAAAATTTCATTTCTAATTTCAATTGCAGAAATTATTTAAAAGTTTAAAATCTGTATTTAGTAAAAATATTGAATTAAACCTTAGCAAATATGCAAATGTTTTAGCATTTAATGTTTCTATTTGAAAAAATATGAATAAAAAATTTGTTTTGATTTTAAGGGATTTAAAAAAATAATTAAATTTCAAATGCTAAACTATTTTATTGCTTTGACGATTGGCTTAAGATTTTCTAAACTTTTTTTAATAAAATAACTTTGTTATTTACATAAATTTCATTGCAGTAAATTTATTTAAAGTGTGATAATCTAAGATTTTGTAAAAATGAGTTGCAAACTAAACCGCTAAAACGTCGAAATATGCAATAAATACATTTAAATTTCTGGCTTTTAATGTTTCATGTATTATATATATTTAAAATATTGATTTTTAAATTTTAATGGGTTTTAAAATAAAATAATTAAATATTAAAATGCTATAAAATTATTTTATTGCATTTTTGACGATTTAGGCATTTTAAATTTTCAAAACTATTTTTAGAAAAATCTACCTAGATAAGCTTCCTAAAAATAAAAATTATGTAATTTTCCCATAAATTTAATTATAGAAATTTATTTAAAAGTTGAAAATCTAGTATTTTAGCTAAAAATGATTTTGCCAAAAACATCAAACCGTTAAACTGAAATTGCATAAAAACCATTTTGCAATTGCCAGAAAAGCACTAAAACCGCTCTAAAACGTCGAAATATGCAATAAAATGCGATTTTAGCACATTTTTCTGAGCTTTTTAATGTGTCATGTATTGATTTTTATAGATTTTTAATGGGATTTTTTAAAAATATGTAAATAATTTATAAATATTCAAAAATGCTATAAAACGTTATTTTATTGCATTTTTTGACGATTTAAGGCATTTTCAAGGATTTTCTGAAAAACTATTTTTTAGATAAAATATACCTATGAGTAAGCTTCCTAAAAGAAAATCATAAAATTTTGCTTACTTTTCCCATAAATTTCAATTGTAGTTGAAATTCTATTTAAAAGTGTGATAATCTAAGTATTTTAGCTAAAAAATGAGTTTTGCCAGAGAAGCACTCAAACCGCTCTAAAACGTCGAAATATGCAATAAAATACGATTTTAGCACATTTTTCTGAGCTTTTTAATGTTTCATGTATTTTTCGAAAATAATATGAAATATTCTATAAAAATATTGATTTTTTTAGATTTTTAATAGGATTTTTTAAAAATATGTAAATAATTAATATATATTAAAAAATGCTATAAAACTTGATTTTATTGCATTTTTTGACGATTTAAGGCATTTTCAAGGATTTTTAGAAAAACTATATTTTTATAGATAAAATCCACCTATGAGTAAGCTTCCTAAAAGGAAATCATAAAATTTTGCTAACTTTTCCCATAAATTTAAATTGCAGTAGAAATTCTATTTAAAAGTTTGAAAATCTACGTATTTTACCTAAAAAATGAGTTTTGCCAGAAAAGCACTCAAACCGCTCTAAAACGTCGAAATATGCAATAAAATACAATTTTAGCACATTTTTCTGAGCTTTTTAATGTTTCATGTATTTTTGGAAAATAATATGAAATATTCTAAATTAATATTGATTTTTTATAGATTTTTAATGGGATTTTTTAAAAATATGTAAATAATTTATAAGTATTCAAAATTGCTATAAAACGTTATTTTATTGCATTTTTTGACGATTTAAGGCATTTTCAAGGATTTTCTGAAAAACTATTTTTTTAGATAAAATATACCTATGAGTAAGCTTCCTAAAGAAAATCATAAAATTTTGCTTACTTTTCCCATAAATTTCAATTGCAGTAGAAATTCTATTTAAAGTTTGAAAATCTAGGTATTTTAGCTAAAAATGAGTTTTGCCAGAAAAGCACTCAAACCGTTCTAAATCGTCGAAATATGCAATAAATACCATTTAAGCACATTTTTATATTTTTATGTTTCATGTATTTTTTGAAAATAATATGAAATATTATATAATAATATTTTTTTATAGATTTTTAATTGAATTTTTAAAATATGTAAATAATTCATAATATTCAAAAATGCTATAAAACTTGATTTTATTGCATTTTTGACGATTTAAGGCATTTTCAAGGATTTTCAGAAAACTATATTTTTAAAGATAAAATCCACCTATGAGTAAGCTTCCTAAAATTGTTTTTTTTTTTTTTTATTAACACATCGCCGATTCCACCAAGGCAGGGTGGCTCGAAAAGAAAAACTTTCATCATCATTCACTCCATCACTGTCTTGCCAGAAGGGTGCTTTACACTACAGTTATAAAACTGCAACATTAACACCCTCCTTCAGAGTGCCGGCACTGTACTTCCTATCTCCAGAACTCAAGTCCGGCCTGCCGGTTTCCTGAATCCCTTCATAAATGTTACTTTGCTCACACTCCAACAGCAGTCAAGTATTAAAACCATATGCCTCCATTCACTCCTATCAAATACGCTCACACATGCTTGCTGGAAGTCCAAGCCCCTCGCACACAAAACTTCCTTTACCTCCTCCCTCCAACCTTTCCTAGGCCTTCCCTCCACTACAGATTTATACACTCTCGAAGTCACTCTGTCTCGTTCCATTCTCTCTACATGTCCAAACCACCTCAACAACCCCTCCTCAGCTCTCTGGACAATCGTTTTGGTAACCCCGCACCTCCTCCTAATTTCCAAACTCCGAATTCTCTGCATTATATTCACACCACACATTGACCTCAGACACGACATCTCCACTGCCTCCAGCCTTCTCCTCGTTGCAACATTCATCACCCATGCTTCACACCCATAAAAGAGCGTTGGTATAACTATACTCTCATACATTCCCCTCTTTACTTCCATGGACAAAGTTCTTTGTCTCCACAGACTCCGAAGTGCTCCACTCACCCTTTTCCCCTCATCAATTCTATGATTCACCTCATCCTTCATAGATCCATCCGCCGACATGTACACTCCCAAATATCTGAATACATTCACCTCCTCCATACTCTCTCCTCCAATCTGATATCCAATCTTTCGTCACCTATTCTTTTGTTATCCTCATCACCTTACTCTTTCCTATATTCACTTTCAATTTTCTTCTTTTACACACCCTACCAAATTCATCCACCAACCTCTGCAGCTTCTCTTCAGAATCTCCCAAAAGCACAGTGTCATCAGCAAAAGCAACTGTGACAACTCCCACTTTGTATTTGCTTCTTTATCTTTTAGCCCAACACCTCTTGTAAAGACCTCGCATTCACTTCTCTTACAACCCCATCTATAAATATATTGAACAACCACGGTGACATCACAATCCTTGTCTAAGGCCCACGTTTACTGGGAAATAGTCCCCTTCCTCCTACACACTCTAACCTGAGCCTCACTATCCTCATAAAACCTCTTCACTGCTTTCAGTAACCTTCCTCCTATTCCATACACCTGCAACATCTGCCACATTGCCCCTATCTACCCTATCATACGCCTTTTCCAAATCCATAAATGCCACAAAAACATCTTTACCCTATCCAAATACTGTTCACCTATATGTTTCACTGTAAACACTTGGTCTACACACCCCCTACCTTTCCTAAAGCCCCTTGTTCATCTGCTATCCTCCTTTCTGTTTTACTCTTAATTCTTTCAATAATAACTCTACCATACACTTTACCAGGTACACTCAACAGACTTATTCCCCTATAATTTTGCACTCTCTTTTGTCCCCTTTGCCTTTATACAAAGGAACAATACACGCTCTCTGCCAATCCCTAGGTACCTTACCCTCTTCCATACATTTATTAAATAATAGCACCAACCACTCCAAAATTATATCCCCACCTGCTTTTAACATTTCTATCTTTATCCCATCAATCCAGCTGCCTTACCCCTTTCATTCTACCCACTGCCTCACGAACTTCCCTACACCCACACTGGCTCTTCCACACTCCTACAAGATGTTATTCCTCCTTGCCCTACACACGAAATCACAGCTTCCTGTCTTCATCAACATTTAACAAATCCTCAAAATATTCTCTCCATCTTCCCGTTACCTCTAACTCTCCATTTAATAACTCTCCTCTCCTATTTTTAACTGTCAAATCCATTTGTTCTCTAGGCTTCCTCAACTTATTAATCTCATTCCAAAACTTTTTCTTATTTTCAACAAAATTTGCTGATAACATCTCACCCACTCTCTCATCTGCTCTCTTTTTACATTGCTTCACCACTCTTTTAACCTCTCTTTTTCTCTCCATATACTCTTCCCTCCTTGCATCACTTCTACTTTGTAAAAAACCCCTCATATGCTAACTTTTTCTCCTTACTACTCTCTTTACATCATCATTCCACCAATCGCTCCTCTTCCCTCCCGCACCCACTCGCCTGTAACCAAACTTCTGCTGAACACTCTAACACTACATTTTTAAATCTACCCCATACATTTTCGACCCCATTGCCTACCCCTCACTAGCCCATCTATCCTCCAATAGTTGTTTATATCTTACCCTAACTGCCTCCTCTTTTAGTTTATAAACCTTCACCTCTCTTTTACTTACTGATTCTATTTTCCTTGTATCCCATCTACCTTTTACTCCCACTGTAGCTATAACTAAAAAGTGATCTGATATATCTGTAGCCCCTCTATAAACATGTACATCCTGAAGTCTACTCAACAGTCTTTTATCTACCAATACATAGTCCAACAAACTACTGTCATTACGCCCTACATCATATCTTGTATACTTATTTATCCTCTTTTTCTTAAAATATGTATTACCTATAACTAAACCCCTTCTATACAAAGTTCAATCAAAGGGCTCCCATTATCATTTACACCTGGCACCCCAAACTTACCTACTACACCCTCTCGCATGTTTCTCCCACTTTAGCATTTAGGTCCCCTACCACAATTACTCTCTCATTTGGTTCAAAAGTTCCTATACATTCGCTTAACATCTCCCAAAATCTCTCTCTCTCCTCTACACTCCTCTCTTCTCCAGGTGCATACACGCTTATTATGACCCACTTTTCGCATCCGACCCTTATTTTAATCCACATAATCTTTGAATTTACACATTTATATTCCTATTTTCCTTCCATAACTGATCCTTCAACATTATTGCTACCCTTCCTTAGCTCTAACTCTCTCAGATACTCCTGACTTAATCCATTTATTTCTCCCCACTGAAACTCGCCTACCCCTTCAGCTTTGTTTCGCTTAGGCAAGGACATCCAACTTCTTTTCATTCATAACATCGGCAATCATCTCTTTCTTATCATCCGCACTACATCCACGCACATTCAGACAACCCAATTTTATAAAGTTTTTCTTCTTCTCGTTTTTAGTAGATTTGTACAGGAGAAGGGGTTACTAGCCCATTGCTCCCGGCATCTTAGTCGCCTCATACGACACGCATGGCTTACGGAGGAAAGATTCTTTTCCACTTTTCCACTTCCTAAAAGAAAATCATAAAATTTTGCTAACTTTTCCCATAAATTTCAATTGCAGTAGAAATTCTATTTAAAAGTTGATAATCTAAGTATTTTAGCTAAAAATGAGTTTTGCCAGAAAAGCACTCAAACCGCTCTAAAACGTCGAAATATGCAATAAAATACGATTTTAGCACATTTTCTGAGCTTTTTAATGTTTCATGTATTTTTCGAAAATAATATGAAATATTCTATAAAATATTGATTTTTATAGATTTTTAATGGGATTTTTAAAAATATGTAAATAATTAATATATTAAAAATGCTATAAAACTTGATTTTATTGCATTTTTGACGATTTAAAGCATTTTCAAGATTTTCTGAAAAACTATTTTTTTAGATAAAATCCACCTATGAGTAAGCTTCCTAAAAGAAAATCATAAAATTTGCTAACTTTTCCCATAAATTTAAATTGCAGTAGAAATTCTATTTAAAAGTTTGAAAATCTACGTATTTTACCTAAAAATGAGTTTTGCCAGAAAAGCACTCAAACCGCTCTAAAACGTCGAAATATGCAATAAAATACAATTTTAGCACATTTTTCTGAGCTTTTTAATGTTTCATGTATTTTTCGAAAATAATATTAAATATTCTATAAAAATATTGATTTTTATAGATTTTTAATGGGATTTTTTTAAAATATGTAAATAATTAATACATTTTCAAAAATGCTATAAAACTTGATTTTATTGATTTTATTGCATTTTTAAGGATTTTATGAAAATCATATTTTTTAGATAAAATCCACATATGAGTAAGCTTCCTAAAAGAAAATCATAAAATTTCAATAACTTTTCCCATAAATTTCAATTGCAGTAGAAATTCTATTTAAATGTTTGAAAATCTACGTATTTTAGCTAAAAAATGAGTTTTGTCACAAAAGCACTCAAACCGCTCTAAAACGTCGAAATATGCAATAAAATACGATTTTAGCACATTTTTCTGTGCTTTTTAATGTTTCATGTATTTTTCGAAAATGATTTAAAATACTCCTTAAAAATATTGATTTTTATAGATTTTTAATGGGTTTTTTTAAAAATATGTAAATAATTAATAAATATTCAAAAATGCTATAAAACTTGATTTTATTGCATTTTTTGACGATTTAAGGCATTTTCAAGGATTTTCATAAAAACTATATTTTTTAGATAAAATCCACATATGAGTAAGCTTCCTAAAAGAAAATCATAAAATTTTGCTTACTTTTCCCATAAATTTCAATTGTAGTTGAAATTCTATTTAAAAGTGTGATAAAATCTAGGTATTTTAGCTAAAAAATGAGTTTTGTCAGAAAAGAACTGAAACCGCTCTAAAACGTCGAAATATGCCATAAAATGCAATTTTAGGCCATTTTTCTGATCTTTTTAATGTTTCATGTATTTTTGGAAAATAATATGAAATATTCTAAATTAATATTGATTTTTAAAGATTTTTAATGGGATTTTTTAAAAATATGTAAATAATTAATAAATATTAAAAACTTGATTTTATTGCATTTTTTGACGATTTAAGGCATTTTCAAGGATTTTCAGAAAAACTATATTTTTTAGATAAAATCCACCTATGAGAAAGCTTCCTAAAAGAAAATCATAAAATTTTGCTAACTTTTCCCATAAATTTCAATTGCAGTAGAAAGTTTGAAAATCTAGGTATTTTAGCTAAAAAATGAGTTTTGTCAGAAAAGCACTGAAACCGCTCTAAAACTTCGAAATATGCCATAAAATGCAATTTTAGGCCATTTTTCTGAGCTTTTTAATGTTTCATATATTTTTGGAAAATGATATGAAATATTCTAAATTAATATTGATTTTTATAGATTTTTAATGGGATTTTTAAAAATATGTAAATAATTTATAAGTATTCAAAAATGCTATAAAACGTTGATTTATTGCATTTTTTGACGATTTAAGGCATTTTCAAGGATTTTCTGAAAACTATTTTTTTAGATAAAATATACCTATGAGTAAGCTTCCTAAAAGAAAATCATAAAATTTTGCTTACTTTTCCCATAAATTTCAATTGTAGTAGAAATTCTATTTAAAAGTGTGATAATCTAAGTATTTTAGCTAAAAAATGAGTTTTGCCAGAAAAGCACTCAAACTGCTCTAAAACGTCGAAATATGCAATAAAATACGATTTTAGCACATTTTTCTGAGCTTTTTATTGTTTCATGTATTTTTCGAAAATAATATGAAATACTCTATAAAAATATTGATTTTTATAGATTTTTAATAGGATTTTTTAAAAATATGTAAATAATTAATAAATATTCTAAAATGCTATAAAACTTGATTTTATTGCATTTTTTGACGATTTAAGGCATTTTCAAGGATTTTCTGAAAACACTATTTTTTTTAGATAAAATATACCTGAGTAAGCTTCCTAAAAGAAAATCTTAAAATTTTGCTTAATTTTCCCATAAATTTCAATTGCAGTAGAAATTCTATTTAAAAGTGTGATAATCTAAGTATTTTAGCTAAAAAATGAGTTTTGCCAGAAAAGCACTCAAACCGCTCTAAAACGTCGAAATATGCAATAAAATGCGATTTTTAGCACATTTTTCTGAGCTTTTTAATGTTTCATGTATTGATTTTTAAAGATTTTTAATGGGATTTTTTAAAAATATGTAAATAATTTATAAATATTCAAAAATGCTATAAAACGTTATTTTATTGCATTTTTTGACGATTTAAGGCATTTTCAAGGATTTTCTGAAAACTATTTTTAGATAAAATATACCTATGAGTAAGCTTCCTAAAAGAAAATCATAAAATTTTGCTTACTTTTCCCATAAATTTCAATTGCAGTAGAAATTCTATTTAAAAGTTTGAAAATCTAGGTATTTTAGCTAAAAAATGAGTTTTGCCAGAAAAGCACTCAAACCGTTCTAAATCGTCGAAATATGCAATAAATACCATTTAAGCACATTTTTATGATATTTTTTATGTTTCATGTATTTTTTGAAAAATAATATGAAATATTATATAATAATATTTATTTTTATAGATTTTTAATTGAATTTTTAAAAATATGTAAATAATTCATAAATATTCAAAAATGCTATAAAACTTGATTTTATTGCATTTTTTGACGATTTAAGGCATTTTCAAGGATTTTCAGAAAAACTATATTTTTATAGATAAAATCCACCTATGAGTAAGCTTCCTAAAATTGTTTTTTTTTTTTTTTTTTATTAACACATCGGCCGATTCCCACCAAGGCAGGGTGGTCCGAAAAAGAAAAACTTTCATCATCATTCATTCCATCACTGTCTTGCCAGAAGGGTGCTTTACACTACAGTTATAAAACTGCAACATTAACACCCCTCCTTCAGAGTGCCGGCACTGTACTTCCTATCTCCAGAACTCAAGTCCGGCCTGCCGGTTTCCCTGAATCCCTTCATAAATGTTACTTTGCTCACACTCCAACAGCACGTCAAGTATTAAAAACCATATGCCTCCATTCACTCCTATCAAATACGCTCACACATGCTTGCTGGAAGTCCAAGCCCCTCGCACACAAAACTTCCTTTACCCCCTCCCTCCAACCTTTCCTAGGCCTTCCCTCCACTACAGATTTATACACTCTCGAAGTCACTCTGTCTCGTTCCATTCTCTCTACATGTCCAAACCACCTCAACAACCCCTCCTCAGCTCTCTGGACAATCGTTTTGGTAATCCCGCACCTCCTCCTAATTTCCAAACTCCGAATTCTCTGCATTATATTCACACCACACATTGACCTCAGACATGACATCTCCACTGCCTCCAGCCTTCTCCTCGTTGCAACATTCATCACCCATGCTTCACACCCATATAAGAGCGTTGATATAACTATACTCTCATACATTCCCTCTTTACTTCCATGGACAAAGTTCTTTGTCTCCACAGACTCCGAAGTGCTCCACTCACCCTTTTCCCTCATCAATTCTATGATTCACCTCATCCTTCATAGACCCATCCGCCGACATGTACACTCCCAAATATCTGAATACATTCACCTCCTCCATACTCTCTCCCTCCAATCTGATATCCAATCTTTCGTCACCTATTCTTTTTGTTATCCTCATCACCTTACTCTTTCCTATATTCACTTTCAATTTTCTTCTTTTACACACCCTACCAAATTCATCCACCAACCTCTGCAGCTTCTCTTCAGAATCTCCCAAAAGCACAGTGTCATCAGCAAAAAGCAACTGTGACAACTCCCACTTTGTATTTGCTTCTTTATCTTTTAGCCCAACACCTCTTGTAAAGACCCTCGCATTCACTTCTCTTACAACCCCATCTATAAATATATTGAACAACCACGGTGACATCACACATCCTTGTCTAAGGCCCACGTTTACTGGGAAATAGTCCCCTTCCCTCCTACACACTCTAACCTGAGCCTCACTATCCTCATAAAACCTCTTCACTGCTTTCAGTAACCTTCCTCCTATTCCATACACCTGCAACATCTGCCACATTGCCCCCTATCTACCCTATCATACGCCTTTTCCAAATCCATAAATGCCACAAAACATCTTTACCCTTATCCAAATACTGTTCACCTATATGTTTCACTGTAAACACTTGGTCTACACACCCCTACCTTTCCTAAAGCCCCCTTGTTCATCTGCTATCCTCCTTTCTGTTTTACTCTTAATTCTTTCAATAATAACTCTACCATGCACTTTACCAGGTACACTCAACAGACTTATTCCCCTATAATTTTTGCACTCTCTTTTGTCCCCTTTGCCTTTATACAAAGGAACAATACACGCTCTCTGCCAATCCCTAGGTACCTTACCCTCTTCCATACATTTATTAAATAATAGCACCAACCACTCCAAAATTATATCCCCACCTGCTTTTAACATTTCTATCTTTATCCCATCAATCCCAGCTGCCTTACCCCTTTCATTCTACCCACTGCCTCACGAACTTCCCTACACCCACAACTGGCTCTTCCACACTCCTACAAGATGTTATTCCTCCTTGCCCTACACACGAAATCACAGCTTCCCTGTCTTCATCAACATTTAACAAATCCTCAAAATATTCTCTCCATCTTCCGATACCTCTAACTCTCCATTTAATAATCTCCTCTCCTATTTTTAACTGTCAAATCCATTTGTTCTCTAGGCTTCCTCAACTTATTAATCTCATTCCAAAACTTTTTCTTATTTTCAACAAAATTTGCTGATAACATCTCACCCACTCTCTCATCTGCTCTCTTTTACATTGCTTCACCACTCTTTTAACCTCTCTTTTTCTCTCCATATACTCTTCCCTCCTTGCATCACTTCTACTTTGTAAAAACCTCTCATATGCTAACTTTTCTCCCTTACTACTCTCTTTACATCATCATTCCACCAATCGCTCCTCTTCCCTCCCGCACCCACTCGCCTGTAACCACAAACTTCTGCTGAACACTCTAACACTACATTTTTAAATCTACCCCATACATTTTCGACCCCATTGCCTACACTCTCACTAGCCCATCTATCCTCCAATAGTTGTTTATATCTTACCCTAACTGCCTCCTCTTTTAGTTTATAAACCTTCACCTCTCTTTTACTTACTGATTCTATTTTCCTTGTATCCCATCTACCTTTTACTCCCACTGTAGCTATAACTAAAAAGTGATCTGATATATCTGTAGCCCCTCTATAAACATGTACATCCTGAAGTCTACTCAACAGTCTTTTATCTACCAATACATAGTCCAACAAACTACTGTCATTACGCCCTACATCATATCTTGTATACTTATTTATCCTCTTTTTCTTAAAATATGTATTACCTATAACTAAACCCCTTCTATACAAAGTTCAATCAAAGGGCTCCCATTATCATTTACACCTGGCACCCCAAACTTACCTACTACACCCTCTCCGCATGTTTCTCCCACTTTAGCATTTAGGTCCCCTACCACAATTACTCTCTCATTTGGTTCAAAAGTTCCTATACATTCGCTTAACATCTCCCAAAATCTCTCTCTCTCCTCTACACTCCTCTCTTCTCCAGGTGCATACACGCTTATTATGACCCACTTTTCGCATCCGACCCTTATTTTAATCCACATAATCTTTGAATTTACACATTTATATTCCCTCTTTTCCTTCCATAACTGATCCTTCAACATTATTGCTACCCCTTCCTTAGCTCTAACTCTCTCAGATACTCCTGACTTAATCCCATTTATTTCTCCCCACTGAAACTCGCCTACCCCCTTCAGCTTTGTTTCGCTTAGGGCAAGGACATCCAACTTCTTTTCATTCATAACATCGGCAATCATCTCTTTCTTATCATCCGCACTACATCCACGCACATTCAGACAACCCAATTTTATAAAGTTTTTCTTCTTCTCGTTTTTAGTAGATTTGTACAGGAGAAGGGGTTACTAGCCCATTGCTCCCGGCATCTTAGTCGCCTCATACGACACGCATGGCTTACGGAGGAAAGATTCTTTTCCACTTTTCCACTTCCTAAAAGGAAATCATAAAATTTTGCTAACTTTTCCCATAAATTTCAATTGCAGTAGAAATTCTATTTAAAAGTTTGAAAATCTAGGTATTTTAGCTAAAAAATGAGTTTTGTCAGAAAAGCACTGAAACCACTCTAAAACGTCGAAATATGCCATAAAATGCAATTTTAGGCCATTTTTCTGAGCTTTTTAATGTTTCATATATTTTTGGAAAATCATATGAAATATTCTAAATTAATATTGATTTTTATAGATTTTTAATGGGATTTTTTTAAAATATGTAAATAATTTTTAAGTATTCAAAAAATGCTATAAAACGTTGATTTATTGCATTTTTTGACGATTTAAGGCATTTTCAAGTATTTTCTGAAAAACTATTTTTTTTAGATAAAATATACCTATGTGTAAGCTTCCTAAAAGAAAATCATAAAATTTTGCTTACTTTTCCCATAAATTTCAATTGTAGTAGAAATTCTATTTAAAAGTGTGCTAATCTAAGTATTTTAGCTAAAAAATGAGTTTTGCCAGAAAAGCACTCAAACCGCTCTAAAACGTCGAAATATGCAATAAAATACGATTTTAGCACATTTTTCAGAGCTTTTTAATGTTTCATGTATTTTTCGAAAATAATATGAAATACTCTATAAAAATATTCATTTTTATAGATTTTTAATGGGATTTTTTAAAAATATGTAAATAATTAATAAATCTTCAAAAATGTTATAAAACTTGATTTTATTGCATTTTTTGACGATTTAGGGCATTTTCAAGGATTTTCTGAACACACTATTTTTGTATATAAAATATACCTGAGTAAGCTTCCTAAAAGAAAATCATAATATTTTGCTTACTTTTCCCATAAATTTCAATTGCAGTAGAAATTCTATTTAAAAGTTTGAAAATCTAGGTATTTTAGCTAAAAATGAGTTTTGCCAGAAAACACTCAAACCGTCTAAAACGTCGAAATATGCAATAAAATACATTTTAGCATTTTTCTAGCTTTTAATGTTTCATGTATTTTGAAAATAATATGAAATATTCATAAATAATATTGATTTTTATAGATTTTTAATGGATTTTTAAAAATATGTAAATAATTAATAAATATTCAAAATGCTATAAAACTTGATTTTATTGCATTTTTTGACATTTAAGGCATTTTCAAGGATTTTCTGAAAAACTATATTTTTAGATAAAATCCACCTAGAAAGCTTCCTAAAAGAAAATCATAAAATTTTGCTAACTTTTCCCATAAATTTCAATTGCAGTAAAATTCTATTTAAAAGTTTGAAAATCTAGGTATTTTAGCTAAAAATGAGTTTTGCAGAAAAGCACTCAAACCACTCTAAAACGTCGAAATATGCATAAAATGCATTTTAGGCCATTTTTCTGAGCTTTTAATGTTTCATGTATTTTTGAAAATAATATGAAATATTCTAAATTAATATTGATTTTTATAGATTTTTAATGGGATTTTTAAAAATATGTAAATAATTATAATATTCAAAAATGCTATAAAACGTTGATTTTATTGCATTTTTGACGATTTAAGGCATTTTCAAGATTTTCTGAAAAACTATTTTTTAGATAAATATACCTATGAGTAAGCTCTAAAAGAAAATCATAAAATTTTGCTTACTTTTCCCATAAATTTCAATTGAGTAGAAATTCTATTTAAAAGTTTGATAATCTAAGTATTTTAGCTAAAAATGAGTTTTGCCAGAAAAGCACTCAAACCGCTCTAAAACGTCGAAATATGCAATAAAATCGATTTTAGCCATTTTTCTGAGCTTTTTAATGTTTCATGTATTTTTTGAAAATAATATGAAATATTCTAAAAAATATTGATTTTTATAGATTTTTAATGGGATTTTTAAAAATATGTAAATAATTAATAAATATTCAAAAATGCTATAAAACTTGATTTTATTGCATTTTTTGACGATTTAAGGCATTTTCAAGGATTTTCTGAAAAACTATTTTTTTAGATAAAATATACCTGAGTAAGCTTCCTAAAAGAAAATCATAAAATTTTGCTTACTTTTCCCATAAATTTCAATTGCAGTAGAAATTCTATTTAAAAGTGTGATAATCAAAGTATTTTAGCTAAAAAATGAGTTTTGCCAGAAAAGCACTCAAACCGCTCTAAAACGTCGAAATATGCAATAAAATACGATTTTAGCACATTTTTCTGAGCTTTTTAATGTTTCATGTATTTTTCGAAAATAATATGAAATACTCTATAAAAATATTATTTTTATAGATTTTTAATGGATTTTTAAAAATATGTAAATAATTAATAAATATTCAAAAATGCTATAAAACTTGATTTTATTGCATTTTTTGACGATTTAAGGCATTTTCAAGGATTTTCTGAAAACACTATTTTTTTTAGATAAAATATACCTATGAGTAAGCTTCCTAAAAGAAAATCATAAAATTTTGCTTACTTTTCCCATAAATTTCAATTGCAGTAGAAATTCTATTTAAAAGTGTGATAATCTAAGTATTTTAGCTAAAAATGAGTTTTTGCAGAAAAGCACTCAAACCGCTCTTAAAACGTCGAAATATGCAATAAAATACGATTTTAGCACATTTTTCTGAGCTTTTAATGTTTCATGTATTTTTCGAAAATAATATGGAAATATTCTATAAAAATATTGATTTTTATAGATTTTTAATGGATTTTTAAAAATATGTAAATAATTAATATATATTCAAAAATGCTATAAAACTTGATTTTATTGCATTTTTGACGATTTAAGGCATTTTCAAGGATTTTCTGAAAAACTATTTTTTAGATAAAATCCACCTATGAGTAAGCTTCCTAAAAGAAAATCATAAAATTTTGCTAACTTTTCCCATAAATTTCAATTGCAGTAGAAATTCTATTTAAAACTTTGAAAATCTAAGTATTTTAGCTAAAAATGAGTTTTGTCAGAAAAGCACTCAAACCGTTTCTAAAACGTCGAAATATGCAATAAAATACGATTTTAGGCACATTTTTCTGAGCTTTTAATGTTTCATGTATTTTTGAAAATAATATGAAATATTCTATAAAAATATTGATTTTTATAGATTTTAATGGGATTTTTAAAAATATGTAAATAATTAATAAATATTCTAAAATGCTATAAAACTTGATGTTATTGCATTTTTGACGATTTAAGGCATTTTCAAGGATTTTCTGAAAACACTATTTTTAGATAAAATATACCTGATAAGCTTCCTAAAAAAATCAAAAATTAAAAAAAAAAAAAAAAAAAAAAAAAAAAAAAAAAAAAAAAAAAAAAAAAAAAAAAAAAAAAAAAAAAAAAAAAAAAAAAAAAAAAAAAAAAAAAAAAAAAAAAAAAAAAAAAAAAAAAAAAAAAAAAAAAAAAAAAAAAAAAAAAAAAAAAAAAAAAAAAAAAAAAAAAAAAAAAAAAAAAAAAAAAAAAAAAAAAAAAAAAAAAAAAAAAAAAAAAAAAAAAAAAAAAAAAAAAAAAAAAAAAAAAAAAAAAAAAAATGTTTCATGTATTTTTCGAAAATATATGGATATTCAATAAAAATATTGATTTTTATAGATTTTTAATGGATTTTTTAAAATAAGAAAATAATTAATATATATTTCAAAAATGCTATAAAACTTGATTTTATTGCATTTTTGACGATTTAAGCATTTTCAAGGATTTTCTGAAAAACATATTTTTTAGATAAAATCCACCTTGAGTAAGCTTCCTAAAAGAAAATCATAAAATTTTGCTAACTTTTCCCATAAATTTCAATTGCATAGAAATTCTATTTAAAAGTTTGAAAATCTAAGTATTTTAGCTAAAAAATGAGTTTTGCAGAAAAGCACTCAAACCGCTCTAAAACGTCGAAATATTATAAAATGATTTTAGCACATTTTCTGAGCTTTTAATGTTTCATGTATTTTCGAAAATAATATGAAATATTCTAAAATAATATTGATTTTTATAGATTTTAATGGGATTTTAAAAATAGTAAATAATTTATAAATATTCAAATGCATAAAACTTATTTTATTGATTTTGACGATTTAAGGCATTTTCAAGGATTTTCTGAACAACTATTTTTTTAGATAAAATATACCTGAGTAAGCTTCTAAAAGAAAATCATAAAATTTTGCTATTTTCCCATAAATTTCAATTGCAGTAGAAATTCTATTTAAAAGTGTAATAATCTAAGTATTTTAGCTAAAAAATGAGTTTTGCCAGAAAAGCACTCAAACCGCATTAAAACGTCGAAATATGCAATAAAATACGATTTTAGCACATTTTTCTGAGCTTTTTAATGTTTCATGTATTTTTCGAAAATAATATGAAATATTATAAAATATTGATTTTATAGATTTTTAATGGGATTTTTTAAAATTGTATAATATAATTAAAATATTCAAAATGCTATAAAACTTGATTTATTGCATTTTTGACGATTTAAGGCATTTTCAAGGATTTTCTGAAAACTATTTTTTAGATAAAATAACCTATGAGTAAGCTTCCTAAAAGAAAATCATAAAATTTGCTAACTTTTCCCATAAATTTCAATTGCAGTAGAATTCTATTTAAAAGTGTGATAATCTAAGTATTTTAGCTAAAAATGAGTTTTGCCAGAAAAGCACTCAAACGCTCTAAAACGTCGAAATATGCAATAAAATACGATTTTAGCACATTTTTCTGAGCTTTTAATGTTTCATGTATTTTGAAAATATTTGAAATATTCTAAAAATATTGATTTTTATAGATTTTTAATGGGATTTTTAAAAATATGTAAATAATTTATAATATTCAAAATGCTATAAAACTTATTTTATTGCATTTTTGACGATTTAAGGCATTTTCAAGGATTTTCTGAAAAACTATTTTTTTAGATAAAATATACTGAGTAAGCTTCCTAAAAGAAAATCATAAAATTTGTTACTTTTCCCATAAATTTCAATTGCAGTAGAAATTCTATTTAAAAGTGTGAAATCTAAGTATTTTAGCTAAAAATGAGTTTTGCAGAAAAGCACTCAAACCGCTCTAAAACGTCGAAATATGCAATAAAATACGATTTTAGCACATTTTTCTGAGCTTTTAATGTTTCATGTATTTTTGAAAATATATGAAATATTCTATAAAAATATTGATTTTTATAGATTTTTAATGGGATTTTTTAAAATATGTAAATAATTAATAAATATTCAAAAATGCTATAAAACTTGATTTTATTGCATTTTTTGACGATTTAAGCATTTTCAAGGATTTTCTGAAAACATATTTTTAGATAAAATCACCTATGAGTAAGCTTCCTAAAGAAAATCATAAAATTTTCTACTTTTCCCATAAATTTCAATTGCAGTAGAAATTCTATTTAAAAGTTGAAAATCTAAGTATTTTAGCTAAAAATGAGTTTTGCCAGAAAAGCACTCAAACCGCTCTAAAACGTCGAAATATGCAATAAAATACGATTTTAGCACATTTTTCTGAGCTTTTAATGTTTCATGTATTTTCGAAAATAATATGAAATATCTATAAAAATATTGATTTTTATAGATTTTAATGGGATTTTTTAAAAATATGTAAATATTAATAAATATTCAAAATGCTATAAAACTTGATTTTATTGCATTTTTTGACGATTTAAGGCATTTTCAAGGATTTTCTGAAAACACTATTTTTTTAGATAAAATATACCTGAGTAAGCTTCCTAAAAGAAAATCTTAAAATTTTGCTTAATTTTCCCATAAATTTCAATTGCAGTAGAAATTCTTTTTAAAAGTGTGATAATCTAAGTATTTTAGCTAAAAAATGAGTTTTGCCAGAAAAGCACTAAAACCGCTCTAAAACGTCGAAATATGCAATAAAATACGATTTTTAGCACATTTTTCTGAGCTTTTTAATGTTTCATGTATTGATTTTTAAAGATTTTTAATGGGATTTTTTAAAAATATGTAAATAATTTATAAATATTCAAAAATGCTATAACACGTTATTTTATTGCATTTTTTCCGAATTCTCTGCATTATATTCACACCACACATTGACCTCAGACATGACATCTCCACTGCCTCCAGCCTTCTCCTCGTTGCAACATTCATCACCCATGCTTCACACCCATATAAGAGCGTTGATATAACTATACTCTCATACATTCCCCTCTTTACTTCCATGGACAAAGTTCTTTGTCTCCACAGACTCCGAAGTGCTCCACTCACCCTTTTCCCCTCATCAATTCTATGATTCACCTCATCCTTCATAGACCCATCCGCCGACATGTCCACTCCCAAAAATCTGAATACATTCACCTCCTCCATACTCTCTCCCTCCAATCTGATATCCAATCTTTCGTCACCTATTCTTTTTGTTATCCTCATCACCTTACTCTTTCCTATATTCACTTTCAATTTTCTTCTTTTACACACCCTACCAAATTCATCCACCAACCTCTGCAGCTTCTCTTCAGAATCTCCCAAAGCAAGTGTCATCAGCAAAAAGCAACTGTGACAACTCCCACTTTGTATTTGCTTCTTTATCTTTTAGCCCAACACCTCTTGCCAAGACCCTCGCATTCACTTCTCTTACAACCCCATCTATAAATATATTGAACAACCACGGTGACATCACACATCCTTGTCTAAGGCCCACTTTTACTGGGAAATAGTCCCCTTCCCTCCTACACACTAACCTGAGCCTCACTATCCTCATAAAACCCTTCACTGCTTTCAGTAACCTTCCTCCTATTCCATACACCTGCAACATCTGCCACATTGCCCCCTCTATCTACCCTATCATACGCCTTTTCCAAACCTAAATGCCACAAAAACATCTTTACCCTTATCCAAATACTTTCACCTATATGTTTCACTAAACATTGGTCTACACACCCCTACCTTTCCTAAAGCCCTTGTTTCATCTGCATCCTCCTTTCTGTTTTATTTAATTTTTCAATAATAACTCTACCATACACTTTACCAGGTACACTCAACAGACTTATTCCCCTATATTTTTGCACTCTTTGTCCCTTGCCTTTATGGAACAATACACGCTCTTGCCAATCCCTAGGTACCTTACCCTTTCCATACATTTATTAAATAATAGCACCAACCACTCAAAATTATATCCCCACCTGCTTTTAACATTTCCTATCTTTATCCCATCAATCCCAGCTGCCTTACCCCTTTCATTCACCCACTGCCTCAAGAACTTCCCCTACACCCACAACTGGTCTTCTTCCACACTCCTACAAGATGTTATTCCTCCTTGCCCTACACACGAAATCACAGCTTCCCTGTCTTCATCAACATTTAACAAATCCTCAAAATATTCTCTCCATCTTCCCGATACCTCTAACTCTCCATTTAATAACTCTCCTCTCCTATTTTTAACTGTCAAATCCATTTGTTCTCTAGGCTTCCTCAACTTATTAATCTCATTCCAAAACTTTTTCTTATTTTCAACAAAATTTGTTGATAACATCTCACCCACTCTTTTTATCTGCTTCCTTTTTTTACATTGCTTCACCACTTTTTTAACCTCTTTTTTCTCTATATACTCTTCCCTCCTTGCACCTTCTACTTTGTAAAACCTCTCATAGCTAACTTTTCTCCCTTACTACTTTTCTTTACATCATCATTCCACCAATCGCCCTCTTCCCTCCCGCACCCACTCGCCTGTAACCACAAACTTCTGCTGAACACTCTAACACTACATTTTTAAATCTACCCCATACATTTTCGACCCCATTGCCTACACTCTCACTAGCCTATTTTATCCTCCAATAGTTGTTTATATCTTACCCTAACTGCCCCTCTTTTAGTTTATAAACCTTCACCTCTCTTTTACTTACTGATTCTATTTTCCTTTTTATTCCCATCTACCTTTTACTCCCACTGTAGCTATAACTAAAAGTGATCTGATATATCTGTAGCCCCTCTATAAACATGTACATCCTGAAGTCTACTCAACAGTCTTTTATCTACCAAACATAGTCCAACAAACTACTGTCATTACGCCCTACATCATATCTTGTATACTTATTTATCCTTTTTCTTAAAATATGTTTCCTATAACTAAACCCCTTTCTATACAAAAATTCAATCAAAGGGCTCCCATTATCATTTACACCTGGCACCCCAAACTTACCTACTACACCCTCTCTGCATGTTTCTCCCACTTTAGCACTTTGTCCCCTTACCACAATTCTCTCATTTGGTTCAAAAGTTCCTATACATTCGCTTAACATTCCCAAAATCTCTCTCTCTCCTCTACACTCCTCTCTTCTCCAGGTGCATACACGCTTATTATGACCCACTTTTCGCATCCGACCCTTATTTTAATCCACATAACTCTTGAATTTACAATTTATATTCCCTCTTTTTCCATAACTGGGTCCTTCAACATTATTGCTACCCCTTCCTTAGCTCTAACTCCTCAGATACTCCTGACTTAATCCCATTTATTTCTCCCCACTGAAACTCGCCTACCCCCTTCAGCTTTGTTTCCCCTTAGGGCCAGGACACCAACTTCTTTTCATTCATAACATCGGTAATCATCTCTTTCTTATCATCCGCACTACATCCACGCACATTCAGACAACCCAATTTTATAAAGTTTTTCTTCTTCTCGTTTTTACTAGATTTGTACAGGAGAAGGGGTTACTAGCCCATTGCTCCCGGCATCTTAGTCGCCTCATACGACACGCATGGCTTACGGAGGAAAGATTCTTTTCCACTTTTCCACTTCCTAAAAGAAAATCATAAAATTTTGCTAACTTTTCCCATAAATTTCAATTGCAGTAGAAATTCTATTTAAAAGTTTGAAAATCTAGGTATTTTAGCTAAAAAAATGAGTTTTGCAGAAAACACTCAAACCGCTCTAAAACGTCAGAAATATGCACATAAAATACATTTTAGCACATTTTTCTGAGCTTTTTATGTTTCATGTATTTTTGAAAATAATATGAAATATTTAAATAATATTGATTTTTATAGATTTTTAATTGAATTTTTAAAAATATGTAAATAATTAATAAATATTCAAAAATGCTATAAAACTTGATTTTATTGCATTTTTTGACGATTTAAGGCATTTTCAAGGATTTTCTGAAAAACTATTTTTTTAGATAAAATATACCTATGAGTAAGCTTCCTAAAAGAAAATAATAAAATTTTGCTTACTTTTCCCATAAATTTCAATTGCAGTAGAAATTCTATTTAAAAGTGTGATAATCTAAGTATTTTAGCTGAAAAATGAGTTTTGCCAGAAAAGCACTCAAACCGCTCTAAAACGTCGAAATATGCAATAAAATACGATTTTAGCACATTTTTCTGAAATAATATGAAATATTCTATAAAAATATTGATTTTTATAGATTTTTAATGGGATTTTTTAAAAATATGTAAATAATTAATAAATATTCAAAAATGCTATAAAACTTGATTTTATTGCATTTTTTGACGATTTAAGGCATTTTCAAGGATTTTCTGAAAAACTATTTTTTAGATAAAATCACCTATGAGTAAGCTTCCTAAAACAAAATCATAAAATTATGCTAACTTTTCCCATAAATTTCAATTGCAGTAGAAATTCTATTTAAAAGTTTGAAAATCTAGGTATTTTAGCTAAAAATGAGTTTTGCCAGAAAAGCACTCAAACCGCTCTAAATCGTCGAAATATGCAATAAAATACGATTTTAGCACATTTTATGATATTTTTATGTTTCATGTATTTTTGAAAATAATATGAAATATTATATAATAATATTATTTTTATAGATTTTTAATTGAATTTTTAAAAATATGTAAATAATTAATAAATATTAAAAATGCTATAAAACTTGATTTATTGCATTTTTGACGATTTAAGGCATTTTCAAGATTTTCTGAAAACTATTTTTTTAGATAAAATCCACCTATGAGTAAGCTTCCTAAAAGAAAATCATAAAATTTTGCTAACTTTTCCTATAAATTTCAATTGCAGTAGAAATTTATTTAAAAGTTTGAAAATCTACGATTTTAGCTAAAAATGAGTTTTGTCAGAAAACACTCAAACCGCTCTAAAACGTCGAAATATGCATAAAATCGATTTTAGCCATTTTCTGAGCTTTTAATGTTTCATGTATTTTGAAAATAATATGAAATATTCAAAAAATATTGATTTTATAGATTTTTAATGGATTTTTAAAAATATGTAAATAATTTATAAATATTCAAAAATGCTATAAAACTTATTTTATTGCATTTTTGACGATTTAAGGCATTTTAAGGATTTTCTGAAAACTATTTTTAGATAAAATCACCTATGATAAGCTTCCAAAGAAATCATAAAATTTGCTTACTTTTCCATAAATTTCAATTGCAGTAAATTCTATTTAAAAGTGTGAAATCTAGTATTTTAGCTAAAAATGAGTTTGCCAGAAAAGCACTCAAACGCTCTAAAACGTCGAAATATGCAATAAAATACATTTTAGACATTTTCGAGCTTTTAATTTTCATGTATTTTTGAAATAATATGAAATATTCTAAAAATATTGATTTTTATAGATTTTTAATGGGATTTTTTAAAATATAAATAATTATAAATATTAAAATGCTATAAAACTTATTTTATTGCTTTTTGACGATTTAAGCATTAGGTTTTCGAAAACTATTTTTTAGAAAAATAAAGAAAATCATAAAATTTTTACTTTTCCCATAAATTAATTGCATGAAATTTATTTAAAAGTTTGAAAATCTAGATTTTAGCTAAAAAATGAGTTTCAGAAGCACTCAAACCGCTCTAAAACTCGAAATATGCAATAAAATCATTTAGCACATTTTTGAATTTTATGTTTCATGATTTATGAAATAATAATAATATTATTTTAAGATTTTAATTGAATTTTTAAAATATGTAAATAATTAATAAATATTAAAATGCTATAAAACTTGATTTATTGCATTTTTGACGATTTAAGGCATTTTCAAGGATTTTCTAAACTATATTTTTAGATAAAATCCACCTATGAGTAAGCTTCCAAAAGAAAATCATAAAATTTGCTAACTTTTCCATAAATTTCAATTGCAAAATTTATTTAAAAGTTTGAAAATCTAGGTATTTTAGCTAAAAATGAGTTTTGTCAGAAAAGCATGAAACGCTCTAAAACGCGAAATATGCATAAATGCAATTTTAGCCATTTTCTGAGCTTTTATGTTTCATTATTTTTGAAAATATATGAAATATTCTAAAAATATTGATTTTTATAGATTTTTAATGGGATTTTTAAAAATATGTAAATAATTTATAATATTCAAAATGCATAAAACGTTATTTATTGCATTTTTGACGATTTAAGGCATTTTCAAGGATTTTCTGAAAACTATTTTAGATAAAAT
Source organism: Cherax destructor (assembly GCA_009830355.1). Classification (NCBI taxonomy): domain Eukaryota; kingdom Metazoa; phylum Arthropoda; class Malacostraca; order Decapoda; family Parastacidae; genus Cherax; species Cherax destructor. The sequence goes on along the minus strand of WNWK01016301.1, from coordinate 6,612 downwards.
CACCATGAGTAAGCTTCCTAAAAGAAAATCATAAAATTTTGCTACTTTCCCATAAATTTCAATTGAGTAGAAATTTATTTAAAAGTTTGAAAATCTAGTATTTTAGCTAAAAATGAGTTTTGCAGAAAGCACTCAAACCGCTCTAAAACGTCGAAATATGCATAAATACATTTAGCACATTTTCTGGCTTTAATGTTTCATGTATTTTTGAAATATATGAAATATTAAAAATATTATTTTTATAGATTTTATGATTTTAAAATATGTAAATAATTAATAAATATTCAAAAATGTATAAAACTTGATTTATTGCATTTGACGATTTAAGGCATTTAAGATTTTCTGAAATATTTTTTAGATAAATCCACCTATGAGTAAGCTTCCTAAAGAAAATCATAATTTTTAACTTTTCCCATATTTCAATTGCTAGAAATTTATTAAAAGTTTGAAAATCTAGTATTTTAGCTAAATGAGTTTTGCAGAAAGCACTAAACGCTCTAAACGCGAAATATGCATAAAATCATTTTAGCCATTTTCTGAGCTTTAATGTTTCATGTATTTTGAAAATATATGAAATATTCAAAAATATTGATTTTATAGATTTTAATGGGATTTTAAAATATGTAAATAATTTATAAATATTCAAAAATGCTATAAAACGTTATTTTTTGCATTTTTGACGATTTAAGGCATTTCAGGATTTTCTGAAAACTATTTTAGATAAAATACCTATGAGTAAGCTTCCTAAAGAAAATCATAAATTTTGCTTACTTTCCCATAAATTTCAATTGCGTAGAAATTTATTTAAAAGTTGAAATCTAAATTTTAGCTAAAATGAGTTTGCAGAAAACACTCAAACCGCTCTAAAACGTCAAATATGCAATAAAATACGATTTAACATTTTCTGGCTTTAATGTTTCATGTATTTTGAAAATAATATGAAATATTCTAAAAAATATTGATTTTTATAGATTTTTAATGGGATTTTTAAAATATGTAAATAATTATAATATTCAAAATGCTATAAAACTTGATTTATTGCATTTTTGACGATTTAAGGCATTTTCAAGATTTTCTGAAAACTATTTTAGATAAAATACATGAGTAAGCTTCTAAAAGAAAATCATAAAATTTTGCTTATTTTCCATAAATTTCAATTGCAGTAGAAATTCTATTTAAAAGTTTGAAATCTATATTTAGCTAAAAATGAGTTTTCCAGAAAAGCACTCAAACCGCTCTAAAACGTCGAAATATGCAATAAAATACGATTTTAGCACATTTTTCTGAGCTTTTTAATGTTTCATGTATTTTCGAAAATAATATGAAATATTCTATAAAATATTGATTTTTATAGATTTTTAATGGATTTTTAAAATATGTAAATAATTAATAAATATTAAAATGCTATAAACTTGATTTTATTGCATTTTTGACGATTTAAGGCATTTTCAAGGATTTTCTGAAAACTATTTTTTAGATAAAATACCTATGAGTAAGCTTCCTAAAAGAAAATCATAAAATTTTGCTAACTTTTCCCATAAATTTCAATTGCGTAGAAATTCTATTTAAAAGTTGATAATCTAGTATTTTAGCTAAAAATGAGTTTTGCCAGAAAAGCACTCAAACCGCTCTAAAACGTCGAAATATGCAATAAAATACGATTTTAGCACATTTTTCTGAGCTTTTTAATGTTTCATGTATTTTTCGAAAATATATGAAATATCTATAAAATATTGATTTTTATAGATTTTTAATGGGATTTTTAAAAATATGTAAATAATAATTAAATATTCAAAATGCTATAAAACTTGATTTTATTGCATTTTGACGATTTAAGGCATTTTCAAGGATTTTCTGAAAACTATTTTTTAGATAAATCCACCTATGGTAAGCTTCCTAAAGAAAATCATAAAATTTTGCTACTTTTCCCATAAATTTCAATTGGTGAATTTATTTGAAAGTGTGAAATCTAAGTATTTAGCTAAAAATAGTTTGCAAAACTCAAACCGCTTAAAACGTCGAAATATGCAATAAAATACGATTTAGCACATTTTTCTGAAGCTTTTAATGTTTCATGTATTTTTCAAAATAATAGAAATATTCTATAAAAATATTGATTTTTATAGATTTTTAATGGATTTTTTAAAAATATGTAAATAATTAATAAATATTCAAAAATGCTATAAAACTTGATTTATTGCATTTTGACGTTAAGCATTTTAAGGATTTTCTGAAAACTATTTTTTTAGATAAAATCCACCTAAGTAAGCTTCCTAAAAAAAATCATAAATTATGCTAACTTTTCCCATAAATTTCAATTGCAGAAAATTCTATTTAAAGTTTTATAATCTAAGTATTTTGGGCTAAAAATGAGTTTTGCCAAAAAAAGCACTCAAACCGCTCTAAAACGTCGAAATATAATAAAATACGATTTTAGCACATTTTTCTGAGCTTTTTAATGTTTCATGTATTTTTAAAATAATGAAATATTCTATAAAATATTGATTTTTATAGATTTTAATGGGATTTTTTAAAAATATGTAAATAATTATAAATATTAAAAAATGCTATAAAACTTGATTTATTGCATTTTTGACGATTAAGGCATTTTAAGGATTTTCTGAAAAACTATTTTTTAGATAAAATCCACCTTATAGTAAGCTTCCTAAAACAAAATCATAAAATTATGCTAACTTTTCCCATAAATTTCAATTGCAGTAGAAATTCTATTTAAAAGTTTATAATCTAGGTATTTTAGCTAAAAATGAGTTTTGCCAGAAAAGCACTCAAACCCGCTCAAAACGTCGAAATATGCAATAAAATACATTTTACACATTTTCTGAGCTTTTTAATGTTTCATGTATTTTTGAAAATAATATGAAATATTCTATAAAATATTGATTTTTATAGATTTTTAATGGGATTTTTTAAAAATATGTAAATAATAATAAATATTCAAAATGCTATAAAACTTGATTTTATTGCATTTTTGACGATTTAAGGCATTTTCAAGGATTTTCTGAAAATATTTTTTAGATAAAACAACCTATGAGTAAGCTTCCTAAAAGAAAATCATAAATTATGCTACTTTTCCCATAAATTTCAATTGCAGTAGAAATTCTTTTTAAAAAGTGTTATAATCTAAGTATTTTAGCTAAAAATGAGTTTTGCCAGAAAGCACTCAAACCGCTCTAAAACGTCGAAATATGCAATAAAAAAAGATTTTAGCACATTTTCTGAGCTTTTAATGTTTCATGTATTTTTCGAAAATAATATGAAATATTCTATAAAAATATTGATTTTTATAGATTTTTAATGGATTTTTAAAATATGTAAATAATTAATAAATATTCAAAATGCTATAAAACTTGATTTTATTGCATTTTTGACGATTTAATGCATTTTAAAGGGATTTTCTGAAAAATATTTTTAGATAAAATCCACCTATGAGTAACTTCCTAAAAGAAAATCATAAAATTTTTAACTTTTCCCATAAGTTTCAATTGCATTAGAAATTCTATTTAAAAGTTTGAAAATCTAGTATTTTAGCTAAAAATGAGTTTTGCCAGAAAAGCACTCAAAACCTCTAAAACGTCGAAATATGTAATAAAATACGATTTTAGCACATTTTCTGAGCTTTTTTAATGTTTCATGTATTTTCGAAAATAATATGAAATACTCAATAAAAATATTGATTTTTATAGATTTTTAATGGGATTTTTAAAAATATGTAAATAATAATAAATATTCAAAAATGCTATAAAACTTGATTTTATTGCATTTTTGACGATTTAAGGCATTTTCAAGGATTTTCTGAAAACTATTTTTTAGATAAAATCCACCTATGAGTAAGCTTCCTAAAAGAAAATCATAAATTTTGCTACTTTTCCCATAAATTCAATTGCATAGAATTCTGTTTAAAGTTGAAATCTGATTTTAGCAAAAAAGTTTTGCAACCTCAAACCGCTCTAAAACGTCGAAATATGCAATAAAATACGATTTTAGCACATTTTTCTGAGCTTTTTAATGTTTCATGTATTTTTCGTAAATTTCAATTGTAGTAGAAATTCTATTTAAAAGTGTGATAATTAGTATTTTAGCTAAAAATGAGTTTTGCCAGAAAAGCACTCAAACCGTTCTAAAACGTCGAAATATGCAATAAAATACGATTTTAGACATTTTCTGAGCTTTTTAATGTTTCATGTATTTTTCGAAAATAATATGAAATATTCTATAAAAATATTGATTTTTATAGTTTTTTAAATTTGGATTTTTAAAAATATGTAAATAATTAAAAAATATTCAAAAATGCTATAAAACTTGATTTTATTGCATTTTTTGACGATTTAAGGCATTTTCAAGGATTTTCTGAAAACTATTTTTGTATATAAAATCTACCTGAGTAAGCTTCTAAAAGAAAATTATAAAATTTTGCTTACTTTTCCCATAAATTTCAATTTCATTAGAAATTCTATTTAAAAGTTTAAATAATCTAGGTATTTAGCTAAAAATGAGTTTTGCCAGAAAAGCACTCAAACCGTTCTAAAACGTCGAAATATGCAATAAAATACGATTTTGCACATTTTTCTGAGCTTTTTTAATGTTTCATGTATTTTTCGAAAATAATATGAAATACTCTATAAAAATATTGATTTTTATAGATTTTTAATTGGATTTTTTAAAAATATGTAAATAATTAATAAATATTCTAAAATGCTATAAAACTTGATTTTATTGCATTTTTTGACGATTTAAGGCATTTTCAAGGATTTTCTGAACACACTATTTTTGTATATAAAATATACCTGAGTAAGCTTCCTAAAAGAAAATTATAAAATTTTGCTTACTTTTCCCATAAATTTCAATTTCAGTAGAAATTCTATTTAAAAGTGTGATAATCTAAGTATTTTACCTAAAAAATGAGTTTTGCCAGAAAAGCACTCAAACCGATCTAAAACGTCGAAATATGCAATAAAATACGAATATAGCACATTTTCTGAGCTTTTAATGTTTCATGTATTTTCGAAAATAATATGAAATATTCTAAATTAATATTGATTTTATAGATTTTTAATAGGAGTTTTTAAAAATATGTAAATAATTTATATATTCAAAATGCTATAAAACGTTATTTTATTGCATTTTTGACGATTTAAGAGCATTTTCAAGGTTTTCTGAAAATTATTTTTAGATAAAATATACCTATGAGTAAGCTTCTTAAAAGAAAATCATAAAATTTTGCTACTTTTCCCATAAATTTGAACTGCAGTAGAAATTCTTTTTAAAAAGTTTGAAAATCTAGGTATTTTAGCTAAAAAATGAGTTTTGCCAGAAAAGCACTCAAACCGCTCTAAATCGTCGAAATATGCAATAAAATACCATTTTAGCACATTTTTATGATATTTTTTATGTTTCATGTATTTTTTGAAAAATAATATTAAATATTATATAATAATATTTATTTTTATAGATTTTTAATTGAATTTTTAAAAATATGTAAATAATTAATAAATATTCAAAAATGCTATAAAACTTGATTTTATTTTATTTTTTTACGATTTGAGGCATTTTCAAGGATTTTCTGAAAAACTATATTTTTTAGATAAAATCCACCTATGAGTAAGCTTCCTAAAAGAAAATCATAAAATTTTGCTAACTTTTCCCATAAGTTTCAATTGCATTAGAAATTCTATTCAAAAGTTTGAAAATCTAGGTATTATAGCTAAAAAATGAATTTTGCCAGAAAAGCACTCAAACCGCTCTAAAACGTCGAAATATGTAATAAAATACGATTTTAGCACATTTTTCTGATCTTTAATGTTTCATGTATTTTCGAAAATAATATGAAATATTATATAATAATATTTATTTTTATAGATTTTTAATTGAATTTTTAAAATATGTAAATAATTAATAAATATTCAAAAATGCTATAAAACTGATTTTATTGCTTTTTTTGACGATTTAAGGCATTTTAAAGGGATTTTCAAAAACTATATTTTTAGATAAAATCCACCTATGAGTAAGCTTCCTAAAAGAAAATCAAAAAATTTTGCTAACTTTTCCCATAAATTTCAATTGCAGTAGAAATTCTATTTAAAAGTGTTATAATCTAAGTATTTTAGCTAAAAAATGAGTTTTGCCAGAAAAGCACTCAAACCGTTCTAAAACGTCGAAAATATGCAATAAAATACGATTTTAGCACATTTTTCTGAGCTTTTTAATGTTTCATGTATTTTTCAAAAATAATATGAAATATTCTATAAAAATATTGATTTTTATAGATTTTTAATGGGATTTTTTAAAAATATGTAAATAATTAATAAATATTCAAAAATGCTATAAAACTTGATTTTATTGCATTTTTTGACGATTTAAGGCATTTTCAAGGATTTTCTGAAAAACTATATTTTTTAGATAAAATCCACCTATGAGTAAGCTTCCTAAAAGTAAATCATAAAATTTTGCTTACTTTTCCCATAAATTTCAATTGGAGTTGAAATGAGTTTTGCCAGAAAAGCACTCAAACCGCTCTAAAACGTCGAAATATGCAATAAAATACGATTTTAGCACATTTTTCTGAGCTTTTTAATGTTTCATGTATTTTCAAAA
>WNWK01016300.1:0-45303 GCA_009830355.1 Cherax destructor | reverse complement strand
CAGTGAAGTTCCTAATGTTAACCTCTCAGTGATGTTCCTAATGTTAACCTCTCAGTGAAGTGCTAATGTTAACCTCTCAGTGAAGTTTCTAATGTTAACCTCTCAGTGAAGTTTCTAATGTTAACCTCTCAGTGAAGTGCTAATGTTAACCTCTCAGTGAAGTTCCTAATGTTAACCTCTCAGTGAAGTGCTAATGTTAACCTCTCAGTGAAGTTCCTAATGTTAACCTCTAAGTGAAGTGCTAATGTTAACCTCACCCTTACGCAACCGTTTACGTGTGTGTATGTGTATTTATGTGTGTGCATGTAGGAGTATGTGTGTACTCACCTAATTGTAGTTGCAGGGGCCGAGTCATAGCTCCTGGCCTCTCTTCTTCACTGGTCACCACTAGGTCCACTCTCTTCCTGCTCCATGAGATTTATCATACCTCTTCTTAAAGCTATGTAAGGTACCTACCTCCACTACCTCACTTTCCGGACTGTTCCACTTCCTAATAACTCTGTAACTGAAGAAATACTTCCTAACATCCCTGTGACTCACCTGAGTCTTCAACTTCTAATTGTGACCCCTTGTTGCTGTGTCCCATCCCTGGAACGTCCTGTCTCCGTCAACCTTGTTGATTCCTCTCAGTATTTTATATGTCGTTATCATTCCCCCCTCCCTATCTCTCCTGTCCTCCAGTGTCGTTAGGTCGAGTTTCCTTAACCTCCGGGACTAGTCTCGTTGCAAACCTTTTCACTTTCTCTAGTTTCCTGACTTGCTTGGTCAGGTGTGGGTTCCAAACTGGTGATGCCCAATATAGGTCTGGTGTACACGGTGTAGAGTCCGGAACGACTCTTGACTGAGGTGTTTATATGTGTGTGTGTGTGTGTGTGTGTGTGTGTGTGTGTGTGTGTGTGTGTGTGTGTACTTACCTAGTTGTGCTCACCTTGTTGTGGTTGCAGGGGTCGAGTCATAGCTCCTGGCCCCGCCTCTTCACTGGCCGCTACTGGGTCTCTCTCCCTGCGCCATGAGCTTTATCATACCTCTTCTTAAAGCTATGTATGGAACCTGCCTCCACTACATCGCTTCCCAAATTATTCCACTTCCCGAACACTCTGTGACTGAAGAAATACTTCCTAACATCTCTGTGATTCATCTGAGTCTTCAACTTCCAACTGTGTCCCCTTGTTACTGTGTCCCACCTCTGGAACATTCTGTCTTTGGCCACCTTGGCAGTTCCTCTCAGTATCTTATATGTTGTTATCATGTCTTCCCTATCTCTCCTGTCTTCCAATGTCGTCAGGTCGATTTCTCTTAACCTCTCCTCGTAGGACATACCCCTTAGCTCTGGAACTAGTCTTATTGCAAATCTTTGCACTTTCTCTAGCTTCTTTACGTGCTTGGTTAGGTGTGGGTTCCAAACTGGTGCTGCATACTCCAATATGGGCCTAACTTACACACTGTATAGGGTCCTGAATGATTCTGTATTAAGATTTCGGAACGCTGTTCTTAGGTTTGCTAGGCACCCATATGCTGCAACAGTTATTTGGTTGATGTGCGCCTCAGGAGATGTGCATGGTGTTATACTCACCCCAAGATCTTTTCCCTTGACTGAGGTTTGTAGTATCTGTCCCCCTAGACTGTACTCCGTCTGCAGACTTCTTTGCCCTTCCCCAATCTTCATGACTTTGCACTTGGTGGGGTTGAACTCCAGAAGCCAATTGCTGGACCAGGCTTGCAGCCTGTCCAGCTCCCTTTGTATTATGCCTGGTCCTCGTCTGACCTCTGTGGAGCCCCACTCGTCACCGGCGCCCACTCTGACACCTCGCCACGTACCATGACTCGCTGCTGTCTTCCTGACAGGTATTCCCTGATCCATTGAAGTGCCTTCCCTGTTATCCCTGCCTGGTCCTCCAGCTTCTGCACTAATCTCTTGTGTGGAACTGTGTCAAACGCCTTCTTACAGTCCAAGAATATGCAATCTACCCACCCCCCTCTCTCTCTTGTCTTACTGCTGTCACCCTGTCGTAGAACTCCAGTAGGTTTGTGACACAGGATTTCCCGTCCCTTAAACCGTGTTGGCCGTCGTTGATAAGCTCATTCCTTTCTAGGTGCGGCACCACTCTTTTCCTGATGATCTTCTCCATGACCTTGCATACTATACAATGTCAGTGACACTGGTCTGTAGTTTAGTGCTACTTGCCTCTCTCCTTTTTTAAAAATTGGAACTACATTTGCTGTCTTCCATACCTCAGGTAGTTGCCCTGTTTCGATAGATGTGTTGAATATCGTTCCAAGGGGTATACATAGCTCCTCTGCTCCCTCTCTCAGGACCCATGGAGATGTTATCCGTCCCCATTGCCTTTGAGGTATCTATCTCGCTTAGCAGCCTCTTCACTTCCTCCTCAGTTGTGTGTATTGTGTCCAGCACCTGATGGTGTACCCTATCTCTCCGCCTTTCTGGAGGCCCCTCTATCTCCTCTGTGAACACCTCTTTGAATCTCATGTTGAGCTCCTCACACACTTCGCGGTCATTTCTTGTGACCGCCCCTCTTTCCTTCCTTAGCCTGATCACCTGGTCCTTGATTGTTGTTCTCCTCCTGATGTGGCTGTAAAAGAGCTTTGGGTCAGATTTGGCTTTCGCTGCTGTCATTCTCGTACTATCTTTGGGCCTCCCTTCTTACCTGTGCATATTCATTTCTGGCTCTACGACTGCTCTCCTTATTCTCCTGGGTCCTTTGCCTTCTATACTTCTTTCATTCCCTGTGTGTGTGTGTGTGTGTGTGTGTGTGAGTACTCACCAAATTGTACTCGCTTAATTGTGGTTGTAGGGGTCAATTCATAGCTCTTGGCACTGCCTCTTCACTGGACGATACTAGATCCACTCATTTCCTGCCTCATGAGCTTTATACTTCTTCTTAAAGCTATGTATGGATCCTGCCTCCTCTACATCACTCTCCAGAGTGTTCCTCTTCCTGACATCTCTGTGACTGAAGAAGTACTTAGCATCCCTGTGACTCATCTAAGTTTTCAACTTCCAGTTGTGACCCCTCGTTGTTGTTTCACGTCTGTGACCCTCGTTGCTGTGTCACGTCTGTGACCCTCGTTGCTGTGTCACGTCTGTGACCCTCGTTGCTGTGTCACGTCTGTGACCCTCGTTTCTGTGTCACGTCTGTGACCCTCGTTGTTGTTTCACGTCTATGACCCTCGTTGTTGTTTCACGTCTGTGACCCTCGTTGCTGTGTCACGTCTGTGACCCTCGTTGCTGTGTCACGTCTGTGACCCTCGTTGCTGTGTCACGTCTGTGACCCTCGTTGCTGTGTCACGTCTGTGACCCTCGTTGCTGTGTCACGTCTGTGACCCTCGTTGCTGTGTCACGTCTGTGACCCTCGTTGTTGTTCACGTCTGTGACCCTCGTTGTTGTTTCACGTCTGTGACCCTCGTTGTTTCACGTCTGTGTCCCTCGTTGCTGTGTCACGTCTGTGTCCCTCGTTGCTATGTCACGTCTGTAACCCTCGTTGCTGTTTCACGTCTGTGACCCTCGTTGCTGTGTCACGTCTGTGACCCTCGTTGCTGTGTCACGTCTGTGACCCCTTACGTCTGACCTGTTGCTTGTCACGTCTGTGACCTGTTGCTTGTCACTTCCCTGTTGCTGGGTCACGTCTGTGACCATTGTTGCTGTGTCACGTCTGTGACCCTTGTTGCTGTGTCACATCTGTGACCCTTGTTGCTGTGTCACGTCTGTGACCATTGTTGCTGTGTCACGTCTGTGACCCTTGTAGCTGTGTCACGTCTGTGACCATTGTTGCTGTGTCACGTCTGTGACCCTTGTTGCTGTGTCACATCTGTGACCCTCGTTGCTGTGTCACGTCTGTGACCCTCGTTGCTGTGTCACGTCTCTCAAACATTCTGTCGCTATCTAGCTTGTCAATTCCTATCAGTATTTTATATGTTGTTACCAGGTCCTCCCTATCCCTCCTGTCCTCCAGTGTCGTCAGGTTGAGTTCCTTTACTCTCTCCTCTTAGGACAAAACCCTCAGCTCCGGGACTAGTCTTGTTGCAAACCTTCACACTTTCTCTAATTTCTTGATGTGTTTGGCCAGGTGTGGTTTCAAACTGGTGCTGCATACTCCAGTATGGGCCTGACGTACACCGTGTACAGTGTCGTGAATGACTTCTTACTTAGATGGATAAATGCTATTCTCGCATACTTGGTTGATGTGCACCTCAAGAGATGTGCTCGGCATGATACTCACCTCAAGATCCTTTTCTTTGAGTGAGTTTTGCAGCCTCTGACCTCTTAGGCTGCACTCCGTCTGTGGTCTCCTTTGTCCTTCCCCAAGCTTGGTGGGGTTAATCTCCAGGAGCCATTTGTTGGACCAGGCTTGCAGCCTGTCCAAATTCCCTTGTAGGCTTACCTATGCATGGCTGTCAGCAATGACTAATGAATACATAGCTGTCAGCAATGCCCAGTGCATGTTCTACTGTCAGCAATCTCAGTGCATGCCTTACTATCAGCATTGCTTAATTTACGCCTGACTTTCAGGGTGCTGAAACAGTGCTGTCAGCAGAACTCAGTGCATGCCTGACTGTCAGCAGTGCTAAGTTCATGTCTGTCAACATTGTTCATGTATGCGTGGCTTTCAACAGTGCTCACTTTAAGCCTTTATTTGAACACTGCTTTCTGCTTGGCTTACTGTCAGCATAGCTAAGTGCATGCCTCATATTCAGCAATGTTCAGTGCATGCCTGGCTGTCATCAGTTCTCAGTTCATGCTTAGGTGTCAGCAGTGGTTTGTGCATTTTTTGACTTTCAACAATGCTTGGTTCATGCCTGACTGTCAGTAGTGTTCATTGTATATTTGGCTGTCATCAGTGCTCAGTGCATGTCTATCTCTCATGAGTGTTCTTTGCATGACTGCCTGTAAACAGTGCTTGGTGCATGTCAAGCTGTCACCAGTGCTTAATGCATTTCTGGCTGTCAAAAGTCCTATTTTGCATGCGAGGCTATCAGGTGTGCTCATAGCATACCTGACAGAGCTGCTATGAGTTGCCTGGCTGCAAAATAGTGCTCAGTGAAAGCTTAAGAGTCAGCAGTTGCCAATGCAAGCCTGGCTATCAGCAGTGATCAGCGCATGCTTCTACCAGAAGTACTGTGTAAATGCCTATCCGTCAACAGTACTCACTGCATTCCTGGCTGTCAGAAGTGCTCATTGCATGCCTGGTTGTCAGTGGTGTTCTGTGCATGCTTATCTGTTAGCAGTATTCTGTGCATGCGTGCCTGTCAAAGTGCTTTGTGCATATCTGACTTTCAACAATGCTTGGTGCATGTCTGGCTGTCAGCTGTGGGCAGTGCATGTCTGGTTGTCAGCAGTGTTCATTATCATGTCAGAGGCTCTAGTCTAATAGACTCTGACCACCCTGACTTCCGTTTTAAATTGTCAATTACTGTTCCTTAATGAGTACTTATTAGCCTTGTTCTTGTTCATACTAAGAGTGGACCATTCACTAACACCTGGCAGTACCTGGAACTTACACCTGGCAGTACCTGGAACTTACACCTGGCAGTACCTGGAACTTACACCTGGCAGTACCTGGAACTTATCGATGGCAGTACCTGGAACTTATCGCTGGCAGTACCTGGAACTTACACCTGGCAGTACCTGGAACTTACACCTGGCAGTACCTGGAACTTACACCTGGCGGTACCTGTAACTTACACCTGGCGGTACTTGGAACTTACAGCTGGCAGTACCTGGAACTTACAGCTGGCGGTACCTGGAACTTACACCTGGCAGTACCTGGAACTTACACCTGGCAGTACCTGGAACTTACAGCTGGCGGTACCTGGAACTTACAGCTGGCGGTACCTGGAACTTACAGCTGGCGGTACCTGGAACTTATCGATGGCAGTACCTGGAACTTACAGCTGGCAGTACCTGGAACTTACAGCTGGCGGTACCTGGAACTTACAGCTGGCGGTACCTGGAACTTACAGCTGGCAGTACCTGGAACTTACAGCTGGCGGTACCTGGAACTTACAGCTGGCAGTACCTGGAACTTACAGCTGGCGGTATCTGGAACTTACAGCTGGCGGTACTGGAACTTAAGCTGGCTGTACCTGGAACTTACAGCTGGCGTGACTTTCCTGGAACTTACAGCTGGCGTACCTGGAACTTACAGCTGGCGGTACCTGGAACTTCTACAGACTGGATGCGGCTACCTGGAACTTACAGCTGGCGGTACCTGGAACTTACAGCTGGCGGTACCTGGAACTTACAGCTGGTACTGGAACTTAGCTGGTCCTGGAACTTACAGCTCGTACCTGAATACACTGGCGTACCTGGAACTTACAGCTGCGTACCTGAACTTCAGCTGGCGGTACCTGGAACTTACAGCTGGCGGGAAAGGTACCTGGAACTTACAGCTGGTACCTGAACTACAGCTGGCGTACCTGGAACTTACAGCTGGACGGTACGTCTGGAACTTACAGCTGGCTGTACCTGGAACTTACAGCTGGCCGGACTTCACTGGCGTACTGGAACTTACAGCTGGCTTTCCTGGAACTTACAGCTGGCGGTACCTGGAACTTACAGCTGGCGGTACCTGAACTACACTGCTTTTGGCGGTACCTGTAACTTACACCCGGCGGTACCTGGAACTTACACTGGCGGTACCTGGAACTTACAGCTGGCGGTACCTGTAACTCACACCTGGCGGTACTGAACTCACTGGCGGTACCTGGAACTTACAGCTGGCGGTACCTGTAACTCACACCTGGCGGTACCTGGAACTTACAGCTGGCGGTACCTGGAACTTACAGCTGGCGGTACCTGGAACTTACAGCTGGCTGTACCTGGAACTTACAGCTGGCGGTACCTGGAACTTACAGCTGGCGGTACCTGGAACTCACACCTGGCGGTACCTGTAACTCACACCTGGCGGTACCTGTAACTCACACCTGGCGGTACCTGTAACTCACACCTGGCGGTACCTGTAACTCACACCTGGCGGTACCTGTAACTCACACCTGGCGGTACCTGTAACTCACACCTGGCGGTACCTGTAACTCACACCTGGCGCTACCTGTAACTCACACCTGACTCACCAACTACACAAAGGTCAATACTGGCGTAATACCTCCACTTCTTGTTTTTCACTGTATATAATTTATTCCTATTTACTGTGTAGCTTCTTTCATCGGTTACACACTGATTTACACTTTATTCTCTTTCTTAGGGGACACGTGTGTGTGTGTGTGTGTGTGTGTACTCACCTAATTGTACTCACCTAATTGTGGTTGCAGGGGTCGAGACTCAGCTCCTGGCCCCGCCTCTTCGCTGTCTGCTACTGGGTCTCTGCTCTCCCTGCTCCATGAGCTTTATCATACCTTGTCTTAAAACTATGTATGGTTCCTGCCTCCACTATATCTTTCTCTAGTCCATTCCACTTCCTGACTACTCTGTGGCTGAAGAAATGTTTCCTGACATCCCTTTGACTCATCTGAGTCTTCAGCTTCCAGTTGTGTCCCCTTGTTTCTGTGTTCCCTCTCTGAAACAACCTGTCACTATCTACCTTGTCAATTCCCCGCAGTATTTTGTATGTCGTTATCATGTCTCCTCTGACCCTTCTTTCCTCCAGTGTTGTTAGTCCTATTTCCCTCAACCTTTCTTCATAAGACAGACCCCTGAGTTGTGGAACTAACCTTGTCGCAAACCTTTGCACTTTCTCTAGTTTCCTTACGTGCTTGACCAGGTGTGGGTTCCAGACTGGTGCTGCATATTCTAGTATGGGCCTGACGTACACGGTATACAGTGTCTTGAACGATTCCTTGTTAAGGTAACGGAACGCTAATCTAAGGTTTGCCAGACGCCCATATGCTGCCGCAGTTATCTGGTTGATGTGTGCCTCCGGAGACGTGCTAGGCGTTATACTCACTCCAAGGTCTTTCTCCTTTGCCGAGGTTTGTAGCCTTTGTCCGCCTAGCTTGTACTCTGTCAGCGGTCTTCTTTGCCCTTCTCCGATCCTCATGACTTTGCATTTGGAGGGATTGAATTCGAGAAGCCAACTGCTAGACCAGATGTCGAGCTTGTCCAGGTCTGTTTGCAGCCCTGCCTGGTCCTCTTCTGATGTGATTCTCCTCATTATTTTCACATCATCCGCGAATAGAGACACTTCTGAGTCTATCCCATCCGTCATGTCATTTACATAAACCAGGAATAACACTGGTCCTAGGACTGACCCCTGCGGTACACCACTCGTCACAGGCGCCCACTGTGTATGTGTGTGTGTGTGTGTGTGTGTGTGTGTGTGTGTGTGTGTGTGTGTGTGTGTGTGTGTGTGTGTACTCACCTATTTGTGGTTGCAGGGGTCGATACTCAGCTCCTGGCCCCGCCTCTTCACTGATCGCTACTTGGTCCTCTCTCTCCCTGCTCCATGAGCTTTATCATACCTCGTCCTAAAACTATGTATGGTTCCTGCCTCCACTACATCACTTGCCAGACTATTCCACTTCCTGACAACTCTATGACTGAAGAAATACATCCTAAGATCCCTTTGCCTCATCTGAGTCTTCAACTTCCAATTGTGACCCCTTGTTTTTGTGTCCCATCTCTGGAACATCCTGTCTCTGTTCACCTTATCTATTCTTCGCAGTATTTTGTATGTCGTTATCATGTTTCCCCTAACTCTCCTATCCTCCAGTTTCGTCAGGCCACTTCGTAGGACAATTCCCTTAGCTCTGGAACTAGCCTTGTTACAAACCTTTGCACTTTCTCTAATTTCTTGACATGCTTGACCAGGTGTGGGTTCCAAACTGGTGTTGCATACTCCAGTATGGGCCTGACGTACCCGGTGTACAGAGTCTTGAACGATTCCTTACTGAGGTATCGGAACGCTATTCTCAGGTTTGCTAGGCGCCCATATGCTGCAGCAGTTATTTAGTTGATGTGCGCTTCAGAAGATGTGCTCGGTATTATACTCACCCCTGGATCTTTCTCCTTGAGTGAAGTTTGCAGTCTTTGACCACCTACCCTATATTCTGTCTGCAGTCTTCCTTGCCCTTCCCCGATCTTCATGACTTTGTATTTGGCGGGGTTAAATTCAAGGAGCCATGTGACTCAAATGAGTCACATGGATGTTAGAAGTATTTCTTCAGTTATAGAATTGTCAGGAAGTGGAACAATCTGGAAAGTAAGGTAGAGAAGGCAGGATCCCTACATAGCTTAAAGAAGAGATACGATAAAGCTCTTGGAGCAGGGAGAGATTGGAACTAGTAGTGACAAGAGAAGTGGCGGGGCCAGGAGCTGTGACTCGACCCCTGACAGTCAGGCATGCACCAAGAAGTGATGAAAGCTAGACTTGGACATAATACTGCTGACAGCCATGCGTGCACCGAGCACTGCTGACAGCCATGCGTGCACCGAGCACTGCTGACAGCCAAGCATGCACCGAGCACTGCTGACAGCCAAGCATGCACCGAGCACTGCTGACAGCTAAGCATGCACCGAGCACTGCTGACAGTTAAGCATGCACCGAGCACTGCTGACAGCCAAGCATGCACCGAGCACTGCTGACAGCTAAGCATGCACCGAGCACTGCTGACAGTTAAGCATGCACCGAGCACTGCTGACAGCTAAGCATGCACCGAGCACTGCTGACAGCCAAGCATGCACCGAGAACTGTTGACAGCCAAGCATGCACCGAGCACTGCTGACAGTCAGGAATGCATAATGTACTTCTGATAAGTAGGCACGCACTGAGCACTGTTGAGAGGCACTCTTTGAACGTCGCCGACAGCCAGGCTTGCACTGAGCTCTGTTGACAGCCGAAGATGCACTGAACTCTGTTGACAGCCAAAGATACACTGAGCTTTGTTGACAGCCTAGGATGCAATGAATACTGCTGATAGCCTGGCATGAACCAAGCATTTCTGAAAGTGAGACATGCATTGAGCACTGCTAACAGCCGTCCATGCACAGACCATTGCTGACAGCTAGGCATGCACTGAGAACTGTTGACAGCCAGGCATGTATTGAACACTGCTGAAAGGCATGCGCAGAGCATTGCCGGATGTGAGGCATACACTTAGCACTGCTGACAGTCAGGCATGCATAATGTACTAATGATAGGTAGGCACGCACTGAGCACTGGTGAGAGGCACTCTCTGAACCTTGCTGACAGCCAGACTTGCACTCAGCCCCGCTGACAGCCTAGGATGCCCTGAACACTGCTTACAACTAGGCTAGGTATGAGCTAGTAATGCACTGATCAATGCTTTCAGCTAGGCATGAATTGAACACTGCTGAAAGAATGCAATGAGCAATGCTGAAAGCCAGACATGCATTGAGCATTACTGACAGGCAGTGAGTTGTTCTCTCTCCCAGGCGTGCACTAAACACTACTGATAGCCAGGAATGCACAGATCATTGTTTTCAGGCATGCACACAGAGCACTGTCAGGCTTGCACTGAGCGTAGCTGACAACCAAGTATGCAATAAGCACGCCTCACATACAGGCATGCACTGAGCACTGCCAAAACAAGGCATGCACTGAACTCTGTTGATAGCCAGTCATGACTTGAGCATTGGTGAAATCCAGTCATGACTTGATCACTGTTGACAGCCATGAATGCACTGAGTACTAATGACAGCCAGATATACATTGAGCACTGGCGAAATCATGACATGCACTCAGCACAGTTGACATGCATGCGCTGTGCACTGCTGATATTGAGGCATGTACAGTGATAGGTATGTACCCATTGAGCACTGGTGACAATCTATGAATGCCGCAGACAGCCAGGCATGCACTGAGCTTTGACAGGCAAACCTAAAGTGAGAACTGACATCCAAGAAAACACTGCTGACAGCTATGCTAGTTTTGAGCAGTGCTGTGAGCACGACATAGAAAAAAACATTGTTGACAGCCAATCATGCATTGAACACCGCTGACAGCCTGGCGTGCAATGAACAATGTTTATAGCAACGCACGAACTGAACCCTGATGATAATCAGGCATGCACTGAGCACTTCTGACAGCCTGGTATGCACTGAACTCTGCTGACAGCATGGCATGCAGAGCACGTTAAAAATCAAGTATGCACTGAGGACTGCTGACATCCAAGCAGGAACTGAGCTGTTATGATAGCTAGGCATGCAATAAGCACTACTGACACCCATGCTTGCATTGAACACAACTGACATCCACACATAGTCTGTCTTGTAATGAACACGTCTGACAGCTAAGAGCACTGCTATCAGTCAACTGAGCAGCGTTGACCCCTGGAATGCACTCAGTACTCCTCACAGTCAAGCATGCTCTCAGTACTTCTCTTAGTCAAGTATATAGTAAGTTTATTCAGTTATACACAAATACAGTTACATAGATTATCATACATAGCAGCATATGTGTAAAGAACCCTCCAGGATAACCCAAAATAATCAGAGTGACTTATTTCCATTAGGGTCCTTTTACCTTATTGTTATAGTATAAAGGATATAATATCGTATTATTATTCTATAAAGGAGATAATATCTTATTATTATATTATAAAGGAGATATACTAGGAATAAGGTAAGATTACATGTGTGTTAGCTAAAAAAATAAAAAAATCATTCTCCTCCGTTTCTGTCGCTACATTCCTCAGGCAACTTTTGGTTCTCTTCTTGAACTGACTCATGCTATGACTGGCTTTGACATGTGCAGGCAGTCTGTTCCATTCTTTTATTGCTGTACAATAAAAGGTGTTTGAAGCCTGGCCACTGACTGTGGGTACTACAAAGTTGTGCTCTCTCCCCCTAGTACTATGTCTGCTTTGGTTCCCAGCCTTGAAAAAATTGGCAGAAAGATATTCTGGACAATGTGAGCAATTATATAAACTTGATTTAACTTCAGTTGTTTTACTCTGTCTCCAATATTCAGCATATCCAATTGTTGTAATTCGTCCTGGCCTACATGTTCTCTTGGACCCAGGTCCAGGATGAATCTTAACATTATGCTCTGGGTGATTTCCAGTCTATCTTTTAGTTTTTTTTGTCAAGGCAGAGTACCATGAAGAGCAAGCGTAGTCCATATGACATTGTATAAGTGAACCTTCTGGGAGTCTTGGCTACTTCGCTTTCCTTACTATACTGTTCCCTATCAGTTCTCCTGACATGCATGGGTCAAAGGGATTCCAAGATATTTTACTGAGGAAACTGAAGTGATGGGTTCCCCATTACACCGGATATTAAAATTATTTACCCTTCTCAGTTTGTTTCGTGCCAAAGAGTATGGCTTCAGTTTTCCAAGGGTATAACGATAGTTTGTTGTCTACTAACCATTTGCTGCAGGACTCCAGTTCTAGTGTTATTACATTAGGAGTCTGCACTTAACACTGATGGACATGTCATTTGCATAAAGGAATAATAAGGGACCCAGAATACTACCTTGGGGAACCCCACATGCTATCGGCAGGGGTTCTGATTCTGTTTTGTTGATTTTGACAATTTGTTTCCTGTTGCTAAGGTAGGACTTAAACCAGTCTACAGAACCTATGCCGTTAGCTTGAAGTTTCTTACATAATATATTGTGATTGACAGTATCGAAGACCTTTTGCAGGTCTATGGTTACCATACTTCTGAGGTTCCCTATCGACATTTCAGTTCTCATGTAATCCATCAGATTAATTAGGGAGGTGTCGGTTGAGTATGATCTAAAGCCTGATTGATAACTATGGAGAATGTTGTTGTCACTAAGATACTTAACTACTTGACAGTACGCCGCCCTCTCTAGAATTTTAGATATTACACTGAGTATACTAACAGCCCTATAGTTGATTACATCAGACCTACTAATACCATACCCCTCCGGTACGATATTAGTGGTGATGGATAAATTTATTATGTGAACGATAGGGATTGACAATTCAGAGGCACCATCTTTCAGGAACTTAGCTAGGATGTTATCAGGGCTGGTGCTTTTCGTTGGGTTTAACCTGCTTAGGTCTTTTTGCACGAAGTCATGAGATACACTTACTAGTTGACAACTGTTTGGAGTTACTCCTTTATTGGTATACTATGTTTTAAACTTATCAGAGTCAGAGTTAAAGGTATTTGATGCAGTTGGTAGTTTACTTACTAGTGTTGATGCGACAGTTGTGTAGTATGAATTAAAAGAATTTGCCACTTTAGTTGTTTCGTGGCATACCTCGTTATCGATATTTAGTACTATGTTAGATCTATCCACGGGTTTATGGCTATACCTCAGCTGTTTTAGTTCTTGCCAGAGCTTTCTGGTGTTATTCTTGTACTCTTCAATTTTTGAGCAATAGTGCCTTGTATTTGCTCCTTTTATAAGCCTCTGCACTCTGTTCCTCACCCTTTGGAATTCATTTAGTGCTGCAATATCCTGTCTGTTTGCCTTAAATCTTTTTAACAACTGGTCTCTGAATTTCATATTATCTAATATCTCGGTTCTCCGTTTAATCCTAACCTCTTTAACTGGTGCAATATTATCAAGGATGGCAGTGAACATTGTTTTGAATTTTTCCCAGGCATCATTTACGTCCGTGCAACTTGTTAGCACTGTCCAGTCACAATTGTGTAGCATATTTACCAGTGTTTCTTTACTGTAGTTTCTAGTTGACCTCATTTTTATTGTCTTATGTAGGCCTATCCGTTCCCTAGTGATTTTCCTGGTACAGTAAATGATGAAATTATCACTAAGACCTGTGGTAATGACGCCTGACTGACTAATGTTCTCAGGCGGTTACAAAGTATGTGGTCAATTAGGGTGGCTGAGAACTGTGTGATCCGGGTTGGTGCATTAATTAGTTGACTGTTACTATTTAAACCTAAAATTTTCTTATACCTTTTGCATAGCCTGTTATTTTGCTGCTGAAAACAAATATTGAAGTCTCCCAGTAATAATGTCTTGCATTTGTTCTCAAGACCGGACAAGACTCTCGAAGTCTTCTAAGAACTGGTCATGGGTGGGAGGGCGATAACTAGTTCCTACTAAGATGGGTTTGGTCTTGGGAAGCAACACTTCAAACCATAGAATCTCCAGTTTATTGTCATTTAAATCAGATCTTGGGTTGTAAGGTAAGTCATTTCTTATGTAGGCACATACCCTACCACCTTTTCTGTTCCTATCTAAGCGGTTTATATTGTAACCTATTTTGACCTCGTCGTCAGTCACCGTATTATCCAATTAGGATTCAGAGATGGATATAACTGCCACCCTAGTTCTGTTATCTAGAATCCTAATGTCTGCCAATTTTGGAAAAAGTGATCTTGCGTTGACATGAATAAAGTGAAGGCCTATTTTCATAAAAATTATAATCATCAATATATAGGAAAGGGTCATTTTTATTAAAATTAGGTAAATCAAATTTGTCACTGCTATAGGGTAACTGTGCCAAAGTGCATTTATTACAAACAAAATTAATTCTGGTACCATTACCATAATCGAACACACATCCATTATGCACCCTCCCTTTACACATTTTACATAAGATATGCTCTCAGCATTGCTAACAACCTTTCAAACATGAGCACTGATGACAGCAAGTATGCATTTAATTATGCTGACAGCCAGGTGTATCCTACGAACACAAGTGGTAGTTAAAACGGGCCGGTTGCACCTGATTTAAATTAATCAGCAAACTCTCAACTAGGCACCGCAGGTTAAGGCAAGCCAGCAGAAATATTTTTTAATCCATATGTTCCTTCATCACAATATGTATAATATGAACACTATGTGAAGACAGTAAATGGTACTGTAAGAACAAGAGCCACTTTAAGCACAGTGTATTCGACCAGAAGTGGTGGAAACCTGACATTTCTGTTCCTTGCACTGCGGACGTCACTTTGCAGAATCCACAGGTTTTCACGTGATTGGCTGTTGAACCAGCACCTAGCATAGCAGTGGGGCCGCAGAACTGCCACACTCTGAATTGCTATTGACAACCAGATATTCACTGAACACTGCTGGTAGGTAGGCATGCAGTGGGTGCACTCATCAGCCTGTCATGCACTGAGCACTACTGGCTGCCAGGAATGCACTAAACTTTGCTGACGGCCAGGCATACACTGAGTATTACTGACAGCCATGCATACACTGAACACTGCTGAATGCTAGTTATGCACTGACCACTATGGGCAGTTATGCAAGCACTGAGCAGTGCTGATAGCCAGCGGCTGTTGACAGCCAAGCATGCAGTTAACATTGTTTACAACCAGGCATGCACTAAACACTTGACAGCCAGATATACACTAAGAACTATTGAGAGCCATTCATGCACTAAGTACTGAAAATAGCCAGGCATGCACTAAACATGTTGACAACCAGGCATTCATTAAGCACTGCTGACAGCCAGACATGCTCTGAACATTGTTGATAAGCATGCACTAACTATTGTTGATAGCCAGCAATATACTAAGCATTGTTGACAGCCAGAGATTCACTAAACACAGCTAACAGCTAGGCATGCTTTGAACACTGTTGACAGCCAGACATGCACAAAGCACTGTTGACAGCCAGGCATGCACTAAGCACTGTTCGACTACATAGTAGAGTTACAAGTGGAAGGGGAAGCAGGAAGGGCTGCACAAATGAAGCCAAACTACAAGAAAGGTGACTACGTGGGCATGAAGAACTTCCTGCACGGAGTTCAGTGGGACAGAGAGCTGGCAGGAAAGTCGGTAAACGAGATGATGGAATATATGACAACAATTTGCACGGAAGCTGAGGGGAGGTTTATACCCAAGGGTAACAGGAAAAGCGAAAAAGCCAGGATGAGCCCATGGTTCACCCAAAGGTGCAGGGAAGCCAAAACCAAGTGTGCCAGGGAATGGAAGAAGTATAGAAGGCAAAGGACCCAGGAGAATAAGGAGAGCAGTCGTAGAGCCAGAAATGAATATGCACAGGTAAGAAGGGAAGCCCAAAGACAATACGAAAATGACATAGCAGCGAAAGCAAAATCTGACCCAAAGCTGTTGTACAGCCACATCAGGAGGAGAACAACAGTCAAGGACCAGGTGATCAGGCTGAGGAAGGAAGGAGGGGAGGTCACATGAAATGACCACGAAGTGTGTGAGGAGCTCAACATGAGATTCAAAGAGGTGTTCACAGAGGAAATAGAAGGGCCTCCAGAAAGGAGGAGAGGTAGGGTACACCATCAGGTGCTGGACACGATACACACAACTGAGGAGAAAGTGAAGAGGCTACTAAGCGAGCTAGATACCTCAAAGGCGATGGGGCCGGATAACATTTCTCCATGGGTCCTGAGAGAGGGAGCAGAGGAGCTATGTGTACCCCTAACAACAATCTTCAACACGTCTATCGAAACAGGGCAACTACCAGAGGTATGGAAGACAGCAAATGTAGTTCCAATTTTTAAAAAAGGAGACAGAAACGTAGCACTAAACTACAGACCAGTGTCACTGACATGTATAGTATGCAAGGTCATGGAGAAGATTATCAGGAGAAGAGTGGTGGAGCACCTAGAAAGGAATGAGCTTATCAAC
Organism: Cherax destructor; assembly: GCA_009830355.1. NCBI lineage: Eukaryota > Metazoa > Arthropoda > Malacostraca > Decapoda > Parastacidae > Cherax > Cherax destructor. Next base: position 28,811 of record WNWK01016300.1, on the reverse strand, counting down.
GACGGCCAACACGGTTTCAGGGACGGGAAATCCTGTGTCACAAACCTACTGGAGTTCTATGACAGGGTGACAGCAGTAAGACAAGAGAGAGAGGGGTGTGTAGATTGCATATTCTTGGACTGTAAGAAGGCGTTTGATACAGTCCCACACAAGAGATTAGTGCAGAAGCTGGAGGACCAGGCAGGGATAACAGGGAAGGCACTACAATGGATCAGGGAATACCTGTCAGGAAGACAGCAGCGAGTCATGGTCCGTGGCGAGGTGTCAGAGTGGGCGCCGGTGACGAGTGGGGTTCCACAGGGGTCAGTCCTAGGACCGGTGCTGTTTCTGGTGTTTGTGAACGACATGACGGAAGGAATAGACTCGAAGTGTCCCTGTTTGCAGATGATGTGAAGTTGATGAGAAGAATTCAATCGGAAGAGGACCAGGCAGAACTACAAAGGGATCTGGACAGGCTGCAAGCCTGGTCCAGCAATTGGCTCCTGGAGTTCAACCCAACCAAGTGCAAAGTCATGAAGATTGGGGAAGGGCAAAGAAGACCGCATACGGAGTACAGTCTAGGGGGCCAGAGACTACAAACCTCGATCAAGAAAAAAGATCTTGGGGTGAGTATAAGACCAGGCACATCTCCTGAGGCGCACATCAACCAAACAACTGCTGCAGCATACGGGCGCCTAGCAAACCTAAGAACAGCATTCCAACATCTTAATTAAATAAAGAATCGTTCAGGACCCTGTACACTGTGTACGTTAGGCCCATACTGGAGTATGCAGCACCAGTTTGGAACCCACATTTATCCATGCACGTAAAGAAGCTAGAGAAAGTGCAAAGGTTTGCAACAAGACTAGTCCCGGAGCTAAGGGGTATGTCCTACGAGGAGAGGTTAAGGGAAATCGACCTGACGACACTGGAGGACAGGAGAGATAGGGGGGACATGATAACGACATATAAAATACTGAGATGAATTGACAAGGTTGACAGAGACAGAATGTTCCAAAGATGGGACACAGCAACAAGGGGACACAGTTGGAAGTTGAAGACTCAGATGAATCACAGGGATGTTAGGAAGTATTTCTTCAGTCACAGAGTAGTCGGGAAGTGGAATAGCTTGGGAAGCGATGTAGTGGAGGCAGGTTCCATACACAGCTTTAAGAAGAGGTATGATAAAGCTCATGGCGCAGGGAGAGTGACCCAGTAGCGGCCAGTGAAGAGGCGGGGCCAGGAGCTATGTCTCGACCCCTGCAACCACAACTAGGTGAGAACAACTAGGTGAGTACAGCCAGGTATGCACAAAGCACTGTTGATAGCCAAGCATGCACTAACCATTGTTGACAACCAGACATGCATAAAGCACTGTTGACAATCAGGCATGCACAAAGCACTGTTGACAGCCAGGCGTGCACAAAGCACTGTTGACAGCCAGGAGTGTACTAAGCACTGTTGACAGCCAGGCATGCACAAAGCACTGTTGACAGCCAGGCATGCACTAAGCACTGTTGGCAGCCAGACATGCAATACGCACTGTTGACAGCCAGGCATGCACTATGCACCGCTGACAGCCAGGCATGCACTAAGCACTGCTGACAGCTAGGCATGCACTAAGCACTGCTGACAGCCAGGCATGCACTAAGCACTGTTGACAGCCAGACATGCACTAAGCACTGTTGACAGCTAGGCATGCACTAAGCACTGTTGACAGCCAGGCATGCACTAAGCACTGTTGACAGCCAGGCATGCACTAAGCACTGTTGACAGCCAGACATGCACTAATCACTGCTGACAGCCAGGCATGCACTAAGCACTGTTGACAGCCAGGCATGCACTAAGCACTGTTGACAGCCAGACATGCACTAAGCACTGCTGACAGCCAGGCATGCACTAAGCACTGTTGACTTGTTACTGACCACAAATATTGATACAGTAAAAAGCACATTTTTAATGAAATTTATATAAAAATTAAAATTAATATGTTGCTAAATTATTTATTTGTTGTTGTAATATTACTGAGAATTGTCTGATTGATAAGCATCTTTCACTCTGTCACTATTTTTATAACATTTGTTAAAAAAATCTTTATTTTTTTTTCCCATTTTTCAATCTGGAAACATCATTGGTGTGGAGAAAATTATTATTTTTTTCCAAAATGCCAGGTGATGGTTACACCTGGGACTTGTGACGCCCCTCCAGGGTGGCACTCGACCCCCGTCAGCTGCGATGAGAACTTTCTCCCTCTCTTTCTCTCTTTCTTTCGTATGGGTTACAAAAGGAGACAGCAGGTCAACGGTGCAACTTTGACTTGCCATTAGTGAGATATTAAGTTCACACTTCTTGCAAACATTGCAGTCTATGTAAGTAACTTTAAATTGAAGCAAGAATATACGGTCTTCCAACACCTGCCACGAGCAGTGGTGCCAATATTTCCCCACACTCTGAGCGTGGGAGGGACCATGAACTGCATCTTTTTGTTCCAGCAGATCCAATTATCACATTCCATCTATTCACATTACCACGTGTGTCTTACCCAGCAAGGTCAGACAGCTCCTCTAATGAGTATTAGATCGAGAGGAGCTAACAGCGACAGTTGAGTCGATCATGTGTACAGCAGGAGTTACACTGAGAGAATGGCTCTTTCAACATGCAAATAAAAATCAGAGAAAATGTACCCATACTCTTTACAAGCACACAGGTACTTAATTTTCTATAGCCGACGTCTTAGACTAAAAGAAGCCTCTTTCTCTGGTTATCCTGAGTAGTCATAGTCGGGATCCTGCATGTCTACCCTGCGTCAGCAGAATATCCGTCCATAAAAGAGGACGGGGACGTAGCAATAGGCAGAGTGAAGTTAACTTTGTCAAAGTGAAGATGTTAAGAAGGCTTATGGGCCATGTTTGGCAATACTGCGTTGAAACGCAGCGACATTAGTGGCTGTATCTCATGTGCATCGTAAACTCTTAGCTACGCTGACAATCTCCAGTAAGGAAATAGGAAAGGAATCTAACTTCTCCTAGTCGCATCACTGTCAATTTTTCTTGCCGTGAATGACTACGGACTTAGTTGTGTTTAGTAGAGACATGAAGCAAGAACAGGACTGCGTTGACGAGTCAACGTTGCGTGCATGTGTAGTGCCGTGTGAACGGGTGTTATAAGTACCACTGGGGTCTTTACCCGTTGTAGTTCACCCAGAAGAGCAGAGCTGGCGACGAAGTGAGGCTGCCAACATTGTTTCTTCTCGCCTCTGCAATCAAGACAACGATTTCGGCCTTAGTGACGTCAACAGCATTACAGGTCCAGTTACATGAGCCAGGTAGGTACTGTTCTATCGTACATCCGCCATTTTATAGTACTGCAATACCTAGGTCGATGTCAGAACTGGAGGTCGTAATTTATGGGCCATTGCCATTAAATTACTTGCGCCGCGACCTTACCTGTGTATACATGAAACAGTAGCAAATACAATTTATAAGTAGGTACTAACTTACGTACACACTTTCACAACCTTGGTGGGCCTTAAGACGATGTAAAAGGTGAAGGGGCAGCTCTTGGGAGAGGCTGCTAGAGACTACCAGTCGTCACCATCAAGATGATAATAATCACTTTGGGATTCCTTTTATTATATAATATTTATGTGCTCATTTTTATAGAAAAATCCCACACACTTTGTCTTCTTCTATATTTTCTCATATATTATACTCTTTCCCCTGAGACATTCTCTTCGTAAACCTGTTTTATTTTTCCAGAATGTTTTCATGATCCTCGGGAGTTTCATGGTCCTCTGGGAATGAGGTCCTCCTGGTAAGTTTCATGGTCCCTGTAATGTTTTCATGGTCCTTCTGGTGAATGTTTTCATGGTCCTCCTGGTGAATGTTTTCATGGTCCTCCTGGTGAATGTTTTCATGGTCCTCCTGGTGAATGTTTTCATGGTCCTCCTGGTGAATGTTTTCATGGTCCTCCTGGTGAATGTTTTCATGGTCCTCCTGGTGAATGTTTTCATGGTCCTCCTGGTGAATGTTTTCATGGTCCTCCTGGTGTGGGATCCATGTTGAAGCTGCAGATTCCAAGATGAGTTGATGTATGTCCGTCTGACGTAACAATGATGTCTCCTTCTTGACATCTGTGCTGCAACAATACCTTTTATTTGGTGTATTTTGCCCCTTTAATACATTATCATTTTCTGAGAAGCTGCAACTTTCTTAACTTCATCCGGTTTTTCCGTAATTTTAACAAAAGCTCTAATCTCTTATTCCTCCGCCGTCAATGTCTATTCACTGGCTCCTTCATCGACCACAAGAAGATCATGGATTTTCAGTGACCTCTCTTCTCTGTTCGTAGTTTTTCTTCTTCCAAATTGTTTTGTTTATGTTAACAGTTCCTGTGATGCTTCTCTTATTATCGCTCGTACCTCCTGTGTCCCTCAGAGCATTTTCACGAGGTTCCTTTTTTCCTTCTCTTTCCCACCGTCTGTAACCTCTTCCTCTTTTTCCATTACTGTTGCAATCTCTTTCCCTTTCCCTTCATTTCCTCGCTCACTCACCTTTTTCTTTAGTTGCAAATGCTCTTTTCTTCCATTAGCTGCTTTCCTCCAATATTTATTTACCCTACCCGTAAGCTCTTCACTAATTCTTTTTTCCTGATCCTTCCAGATGTTTTTTTTCTAAATCCAGCAAATACAAATCACCACCTACATCCTATTCCCCTTCTTTATCCCCCATTAGGTTTCTCTAACACTGTTCTACTACTCCGTGTTGTTTGGTACTTACAGCCGTACTGAATATTGAATATTAGGCTTGTTATGAGTGAGAAAAGAGCCATAAAGGGAGCCAGTAGTGTCTTAGGTGCTGTCCATCCTCCACCACGACCACCTGATGGCAGGAGACCAAGCAGAATAGCCGTCCATTCCACCCATGACACAACCCACATTCCTTTCTTCCGTTGCCCACAACTCCTGTAATGTAGAGGAGGATAACTGAGAACATGATTAATATAAAATCAGATATCACCCATCTCTTGCAGAGTTGGGGTGCCCAATAAATGGGGAAAACTTTCACTATTACAAATTCCATAACTACCTTATTAGAACTGTGCAGGCATTTCTCTGGACCATAAATTAATTGATTTACTTCTTGTTGCATCGCTGCTTGTTTTCACAAACAACTTTTCAAACTTTTTATTTAATTTAAAATGTTTATGTTGAAAATTGACAGTTGTGGTTTTCTCTATCTCTCTCTCTTTGTTCTTTTGCTACGGTCAGTTTTCTGAGATCTTCGACTTTTCCTATTTTATATATCTCAAGAACTGTACTACAAATAATAATAACAATATAAATAATAATAATAAATAATAATAATAATCATCATCATCATCATCATCACGGAATGACTGAGGCTTGAACCCATGGCAGGTGGGTCAAAAAACTCACTGGCAGTGTGCCAGTCACTGGACCAGTGTGCCAGTCACTGGACCAGTGTACCAGTCACTGGACCAGTTTGCCAGTCACTGGACCAGTGTGCCAGTCACTGGACCAGTGTGCCAGTCACTGGACCAGTGTGCCAGTCACTGGACCAGTGTGCCAGTCACTGGACCAGTGTGCCAGTCACTGGACCAGTGTGCCAGTCACTGGACCAGTGTGCCAGTCACTGGACCAGTGTGCCAGTCACTGGACCACCAGTGTGCCAGTCACTGGACCAGTGTACCAGTCACTGGACAAGTGTGAGAGTCACTGGACCAGTGTGCAAGTCACTGGACCAGTGTGCCAGTCACTGGACCAGTGTGCCAGTCACTAGACCAGTTTGCCAGTCACTGGACCAGTGTGCCAGTCACTGGACCAGTGTGCCAGTCACTGGACCAGTGTGCCAGTCACTGGACCAGTGTGCCAGTCACTGGACCAGTGTGCCAGTCACTGGACCAGTGTGCCAGTCACTGGACTAGTGTGCCAGTCACTGGACCACCAGTGTGCCAGTCACTGGATCAGTGTACCAGTCACTGGACAAGTGTGAGAGTCACTGGACCAGTGTGCCAGTCACTGGACCAGTGTACCAGTCACTATACCAGTGTTCCAGTCACTGGACCAGTGTACCAGTCACTGGACCAGTGTGCCAGTCACTAGACCAGTTTGCCAGTCACTGGACCAGTGTGCCAGTCACTGGACCAGTGTACAAGTCACTGGACAAGTGTAGAGTCACTGACCAGTGTGCCAGTCACTGGACCAGTGTGCCAGTCACTGGACCAGTGTGCCAGTCACTAGACCAGTTTGCCAGTCACTGGACCAGTATGCCAGTCACTGGACCAGTGTGCCAGTCACTGGACCAGTGTGCCAGTCACTGGACTAGTGTGCCAGTCACTGGATCAGTGTACCAGTCACTGAACAAGTGTGAGAGTAACTGGACCAGTGTGCCAGTAACTGGACCAGTGTACCAGTCACTATACCAGTGTTCCAGTCACTGGACCAGTGTACCAGTCACTGGACCAGTGTGCAGTCACTAGACCAGTTTGCCAGTCACTGGACCAGTGTGCCAGTCACTGGACCAGTGTGCCAGTCACTGGACCAGTGTGCCAGTCACTGGACCAGTGTGCCAGTCACTGGACCACCAGTGTGCCAGTCACTGGACCAGTGTACCAGTCACTGGACAAGTGTGAGAGTCACTGGACCAGTGTGCCAGTCACTGGACCAGTGTGCCAGTCACTGGACCAGTGTGCCAGTCACTAGACCAGTTTGCCAGTCACTGGACCAGTGTGCCAGTCACTGGACCAGTGTACCAGTCACTGGATCAGCGTGACAGTCACTGGACCAGCTGGTTCTAATAGGATTCATCTAACTAGTTATAATTCTGTCATTTGTTTGTAATCGTGTTATTATAATTTCATGAGAAATAATAATAATAATAATGACAACATACATAGTTTGACAGAATGCTCTTTATATTTTTTTTTGGAAAGCCCATATTTATGCAGAGTATTTTGGGCAGATTCAATTACAACTAAGAGCGCCTAATACTAATGTAGTTATACCTTGATGCTAAGCTATTTACATTATGAGTTTAATACATGAGCATGTAAAACAATTATTAAGACTTATATGTGATAATTGTATAGAAGAAAGGTAAATTAGCAATAGTAGGATCAATTCTTCAAATTTGACATGTGCATTCTTGGATATAAATACTGGATGGGAGTATTAAACATTCCAGCCACACAATAGAGAAAAACTAACGTGAAGGACCTGGGAGTGATAATGTCCGAGGATCCCACTTTCAAAGATCACAACAATGTATCTACCACATCTACTAGGAAAATGATAGGATGGATAATGAGAACCTTCAAAACTAGGGATGGCAGGCCAATGACGACTTTTTTCAAATCGTTTGTTCTCTGTAATGGCTCCTTTTAGAATATGCGAAATTACAGACCTGGATAATATAAAGAGAACTTTCACTGCATGTTTAAGTACAATAAAGCACCTCAATTACTGGGAACGGTTGAAGTCCCGTGACTTGTATTCTCTGGAACTCAAGCGAGAAAGATGCATCATAATATACACTTGGAAAATCCTAGAGGGACTAGTCCCAAATCTGCACACAGAAATCACTCCCTATGGAAAGCGGTGCAACATCTCCCAATGAAAAGCAGGATGCCATGAATATACTAAGAGATAACACATTAAGTGTCGGGGGCCCAAGACTGTTCAACTACCTCCCAGCATTCATAAGGGAGAATACCAATAGACCCCTAGTTGTCCTCAAGAGGGAGCTAGACAGGCCTCTATAGTACCTGACCAGCCGGGCTGTGGTTCGTACGTCGGTTTGTATGCGGCCGGCAGTAACAGCCTGGTTGATCAGGCTCTAATCCACCACAAGGATGGATGGGGATCAACGCGCGGGGCGTTGACCCCGGAGCACCTTGCAGATATACATTAGATTCATATAATTTTCCACACAGCAACATCCCCACCTCTCCTTGCTCTCTGAAGGTACTGGTACAGGCACTATACTTCCATCTTCCTGAATTAGTGTTTGGATAACCTGTGTTCCTGAATCCCTTCATAAATGTTACCATGCTCACACTTCAGGTCAAATACACCTCCTGGATGCTCATGACCTTATCATCTGAAACCTTCTCCTCCCATCTTCTTACACTACACACCTCTTATGCTCTTGACCATCTCTACCTCCCATTTTCTACACTTACAAGACGACCTCCATCTCTACCTTCACTCCACTCTGGGTTTATATATAAGTGTTGTCATCCTATCCTGCTCCATTCTCCTCCCATCTTCTTACACTTACTAAGACGACCCCATCTCTACCTTCACTCCACTCTGGGTTTATATAGAGTGTTTATCATCCTATCCTGCTCCATTCTTTTTAAATACAAAACAACCTCGATAACTACTCCTACACACTGAGATAAACCTACTGTCATCTCACACTGACTTCTAAATAGTGCACTTCTAATTCTGTGTATAATATTCACACCTCACACAGCATCTGCACTAACTTTAACTTCCTCCTCACTGAAAACCTTCAAAGACTATACATCACATAATTGTTTTTCTACAGATGCTTCCACATACGACCCACCTTTATACCCACGTTTATTCCATGATTCTCCGCATCTTTCACAGATCCATCTGATGATATGTCCTCTTAAAAATATCTAAATCCATCCACTTCCTTCAAGTTTCCTCCCTTCTATTTGATATTTCACTGCCTAAACATTTTGTTTATACTCATCACCTTGTTGTTTTCTAAGTTCAATTTTAATTTCTTTCTTTTACACACTTCAAAATGCCTCCATTCATCTTTACTATTTCTTTTCTGTATCTCCTAAAAGAATTGCATCATTGCAAAGAGCAATTGCGACAAGTCCCACTCTGTATCTGACTCTTTATCTTTGCATAAAACATTGTTTCTCGACACCCCAGCATTCACTTCTCTAACTAAATTAAACATTTATGGTAACATCGAAGTTTTCAATGAACGGTCTACTTTTACTGGAAAATTATCTCCTTCTCTTCTCTATACCATAATAGTTGACGTGACTCACTTATGTCGTCGTGATTCAGACTGAGCGTTAAGTTTGCACAAAATATTTCATAGATTTGTTCATAATAACTGATCCCGAAGGGATGCCAAAAAAGAAATCTCTTAGGTCCTCCAGGAGACGCCATCTCTGACACACCTTTGCAGTTTGAAAATAACAAACTTGTATGGTCATACTCATCTTTGCAACCAATTAATATAGACATAAATGATCCATCATTTCATATTCATTAAGGCAAGATGAATCAGATTACACAACTATTTTTATTGTTAAATGTTTCTGAAGAACATAAAATATATTTATACCGTTAAATTTCTCTAAAAATTATATGCACCTATTTGCCACAGACAAAAAGGTGAATGCGAAATAACAGTATATTAATATATGCAAAATAGAACAATGAAAAAAATAGTGAAATTCCAAGCACCTCCATGATTTTTCACATTATTCCTTAATAATGTGAGAAATCACGAAAGCTTTATGAATTTCAGTATTTTTTCACTGCGGTTACTTTGCATATAGGCGTATATATTAAATAATGCTTCAAAACAAATATTTTACAACAATTTATTATCGTTCAAATAAAAGCAAAATAACAATGTTATGAAGTACAGCAAGACTCATTGTTAAACTACAAACAAACACAAACAGAAAGACACAGATATTTGCAGGTGACTCACGAAATTGTAATGACACAATTGCAAACAAACCATATCATGGGTGGGGACTGAACTCGTGGCGAGTGAGTCGTAAAACACCAGGCCAGTGCTGACCTGGTGTTTTACGATTCACTCGCCTCGAGTTCAATCCCCGCTCGTGGTATGGTTTATTTGCAGGTGGTTATGCAGACTAGACCCTACTTGGTGCAGCTGCTAGACTGACAGCCACACTTCACCAGCTCCTGACACACCTCTGCAACCTGTGGTATTGTAATCTACTGTGGAAGAAACCTCTCTTTAGCTCTTTTCCAACCATGCATGCAGGGGTCTTATCATTGTGGATCACTGGTAGATACGCAAATGATGCCTGGTTAAGAGCCATTTGACAGTGACAGTACAGAGCATTCCGAGTCGGTGGATTTATCTCTACATTCTAATTTCAGTGGCAGAACAAGTGTATCGTGAAGTGGTTCACCGAACATGTAACTTCTTCATAAACCAGAATTATAAAATGTTCAAAGGAATTGAAACGCTGACATTCAATTTTTAGTTCATTAAACGGTTGGAAGGAACCCATGGCTTCAATGACTTCATCGGCTTAGAAACAAAAGTGTTTTGAACGGCCAGACACTGAATCAGAGCCATGACTGCCCGCAGAAAAGAGACGAAGAGCACTACATAGTTTTTACCTTAAGTTGAAACCCCGGATATTCATAATGCATTGATGCCTCCCAGTATTGTAGCTAACAGAAGCTCCACAGTTGGTAATATACGTTTCTTCAAAGAAAGGAAAATGATAGTAAAGCATGACTACAACATCAGAGTAGAAGGTCTTTCTCAAAATGTTTGAATGACCTGTCCTCAGAGCATTAAGAATATGCAGCACTAGTTTTGTGTTTACTTTCCCTTGGAAGAATTCTCTATCCATGTCTTAGCCTAGTCCCAAGTGCTGGACTGCTTATCAGCACTGGAAATGTATAGATTATCTGGAGAGCACTAGACCTCGATGGTATCTTCTCCAACGTACTGAAAGAATTCTTCTTCATTTAGGGAACTCAGACCATTTTATAGATATTTTCACTACTGGGACAACTTTTAAATTCACACCTATTCCTCTTAATGACATGGTGTCATATTTGATGGATTCTTGTCTACAGGTGTCCCAAACAATATAGTGAGAGGGAGCCATCTTATGCTCCCATTAAATGTGCTGCTTGAAAAACATATCTTTGTAGTTTTAAGTTGAATCTCCACCTCGGGAAACCAGGGTGTGAATGATTGAATGCTCCACTATGTGCAAGAAGGCATTGATATGACAGCGACTGGTCCAGTGAAAAAATAACCCAGTGAATTGCTAACTTCTTTCTGAAGACACTATGAAATCCAATTTCTTGAAGCAGTCACTTAATGCAAAGTTTCCAGCACTGGATGACTGATGTTGCTGTGGCTGCTGCTGGTACTGCAACTGCTGCTGCTACTACTGCAGCTGATGTTACTGCTGCTGTTGTTATTACTGCAGCTGTTGCTGCTGCTACTACTGCACCTGGTACTGCATTACTGTTCTTCTAATTCCTGGTTCTTTTCGAAGAATAGGGTACTTTTGAAGCACAACCTTCGACCCAGTACGATCAATTCTAGCGTTCTTTGCAAGCAACTGTTTCTTGTATCCGGTTTCTCCATTGATTTCCTTCAAACACAAGTGAGTTTTTCCAGCTGAAATGTCTTCATCAGTCATTGCCAAAACTTTTTCCTACACCATATCATCGTAACTCCACATATCAGCTTGTGTATTATTTAAGCTCATTTGTCACTTTATCATTGTTTTCTACTTCCTTTCACTGGTAAAACTAATTAATCTTCCCTAATTGATGGAGGGGTTGATTCCAGGTGGCATCTTTGTCACATAATAAGCGGAACTACTCGTGGCATCACGACTGATCTTGGTGTTCTTGTTACTGTTGTTTCTTGACTTGAACTCGAAGGTAGAAAATATTGCTGCTTGTCCTCTCGAAAATTCCGCCGCCATTTCTTTGTCATCTGGCTTTCTGCTTTCTGCTTTCAGTCTACAACAATTCCCCAGCAAATCAATATGATTGTAAGTCCCTGAAAAACTTTTCCTAAGCCTTGATGTTATTATTTTTACTGACAGCTGAGATAAATCCAATAAAGAAGCCTTACTAAAAAATAACAACAAAAGATAAAATCACGTTAAATATTTGATGCTATAGTAATACAACAGTATTCACACACAACCTACGGTAGGTAAATCTTTATAGCAAATATGAATCTTCATAACATGACAATTTTTACCGATGCTATCCTAGCCCATCTTATCATAAACTAAGTAAACCAACCTAAAGCGGGAGTAAGACGCCATGTTAGAGTATCGCCCAGTAAACAAGGCGATCGAAAATGGCCACATTATTTAATCATGCCCCGGTGTATTTAAATTTATTATGACCCTTTTGTTCTTAATAAATAAACCAGTATGCTCGTGGCTTGGACACAAATACTGATTACAATACTTAAAAAAAGTTGGGTAAGTGCTTTTGGTAAATAGTGGCAAAATCTAATTCCTCAAGTTTAAAAAAAAGGTGACTCACACAAGCCCTTATCTTACTGGTTGCTAAGATATCGTAATAACACTCCTGTGAGTTTAGGACTCATTTGCCATGAGTTCAAGCCCCACCCATTCCCTGATTTGCTAAGGTATATATGACAATGGGAGGAAGTCATTTTCATAGGTCTATGGGATTTGACTGTGGTCTCCAGTAGATCCATAGGAAAATGATTTCTGACTTCCCTTCAGAATCGATTAATTATTTATGACCCAAGGAATGTAGAAAACACCACTGGCAAATTTTAACACTCAGTTTGAATCACAACTCAGTTTACTCTATGAATTCACTATAACCAGACTTTCTGTTTAAAAATTCTTGACTACTTTTAATCAACTACAAACTTTTCATATGTTAAAATTTTTGCAAATAGTTTAGTCAAATGTTCTAAAATGTATACATACTATAATATATACAAACTTAATATATATAATATATGATATATAATATACAATATATAATATATAGAAACTTTAAGTGAGGGGAAAGAAAATAAAAAAATCGAAGGGAAAATATCCAGTTTTCTCAGGATGCTGATGGTTTCCCGAAGCAAGTGTGGGCATTAAGGTTTTAAATTGTTCACCTGATAGCATAGTAAAACTTGGAACGGTTTTTGAAGCACAGTTAATGTGAATAGAGTAATCAAAGAGAAGAAACTGAAGGGGAACCAGGGCCAGGAGTGCCATCACAACGAGAATCATCATGCAGCCACAACAGAGCCAGGATCCCAGATGATACCTCTGACAGGCGTGATGTACAAATCACCTTTTGTGGTTGCATGTTGAGTGATTAGCATTGGCCCTGCATCATGGTAGCTGGGGGTCACAACCCTACTCTGGAGAGCTGAATATCATACATACAGCACTTAACATTTAGTAAGGAAGAAAAAATCAGTAGGATAGTTTGGGACAACACATGTAGGCCGACACACACTAGTGAGTGCGTGCGCAGGTGCTTAGGTCAGACAAGACTGCAGTAAACAAACATACACTAACATAGCTGCCAAATAAGGGTAGAAGCAGGACAAAGAGGTTTTTAGAACATATTAATAAGGGTAGGAGCAGGACAAAGTGATTTCTAGAACTGACAAGAGTAGAACTGAATAATAAGGGTAGTAGCAGAACAAAGAGGTGTCTAGAACATAAAGACAGTGTGTACATACGAAGTGAGTGTGTACAAATGAAGTGATCATAAACACACATTCACATTCAGATGCACACACATGCATGTACACACACAGTCTTCTGACCATTAGTCTTCCTCCTCCTGCTTTTCCCCCTCTCCTCCTTTTCCTCCTCCCCCTCTCCTCCCTCTTCCTCTTCCTCCTCCTCTTCATCCTCCTCCTCTCCCTCCTCCTCCTCCTCCTCCTCTTCCTCCTCCTCTTCCTTCTCCTCCTCTTCCTCCTCATCCTCTTCCACCTCCTCTGTCTCCTCTTCCTCCCCTCCTCTTCTTCCTCCTCCTCCTCTTCTTCTTCCTCCTACCCTTCCTCCTCTTCCACCTCTTCCTCCTCCCCTTCCTCCATCCTTCTCTTCCTCCATCTCCTCCTCCTTCTCATTCTCCTCCTCCCTCTCTTGCTCTCCCCCTTGCCTTCCATCTCTTCCTTTCCCTCTCTCTCAATCCCTTCTCTCCCTCCCCCATTTCCCCCTTTCTCGCTCTCTCCCTATACCCCCCTTCCCACTCTCTGTCCCCAGCCCTCCCTCCCTCCCTATCTCTCCCCCTTACAACTCCACCACCCCCACACATGCACACATTCACATACACACACACACATACACACTCACACTCACACAAGCACATGTACATATACACGCACACACACACACACACTCACACGGGGTGTGAAGTTACGCGTGTTTGAGCTCCGTTAAATTGCGTTTTTTCGGGTGGTCCCAGAGGGAACAGAGTGCAGCAAATAGGTGTGTGCAAATGTCAAAGTGATATAATCATTTAAAACCAGCAAAAGGGAAATATAAGTGATCACAGAAGGGAAAAACTTAGATAATAGTACCAGGGTAAAGAGTGCCAGGTACACCGGAATCAGGGAGGCGGTTGAGAACTAAGCCTAACAGTGTTGCCACAGCAGTACGTCGGGGTGGTTATGACGATTAAAGGTACCCAAGAAAGGGAGATAAGAGACAAGGATAGGAGTGTTTGAATATGGTGTTGAATACAATGAGTACAATAGAAAAGAAACGAAGGAGAAGCAAGGAACCAGGAGTTTGCCAACTTGAGAGGAAACTTCGTGCAACAAGCTGAGCAGAACAGGACGTAACGTACAAAATCCTAGTTGTGGTTTGCATGAGTATCTGGCCCTGCAATACTGGCAGCTGTGGGGATAATCCATGCTCTGGAGAGCTGAATATCATACATAGAGCACGTAACTCATAGTTAGGAGATAAACTAGGAAAGGTAACCACAGGTGGTGGCAAGACAGCAAGCGAGTGCACATGCGCTGTCAGCCAACTGTACACAAATCACACACACGCACACACACACACACACACACACACACACCCTTGTGTTAGTATCTTAGTACAGTATTAGTATAACCTTTAGATTTTCTTGTATTAGTATTAGCATTTTAGTATAGTAGTTGAAGTGAGGAGTATTTCTGGGGCACACAGGCATAGATGCACGAGGCATACAAACACATGCACATACCACCCCTCTCAAATCTGATCCAACACACCCTCTCTCCCTCCCTCTCCACCTGCCACCAACAGTCCCCCACCCCACCCCCTCAGTACTCCCCCTCTTTCCCTCTCCCCACCACTACCTCTCTCACCCCCTCATGCTCCCTTCCACTCTCTCACTCACATTCTCTCGCACTCCCTCCCACTCTCTCGCTCCCATTCTATAAAGTTCTCTTCTTTATCTCTTTTGCCCTCTCTCTCTCCTTTCTCTCTCCTTCTGTCACTCTCTCTCCATACATAAGCTTCACTCTGTGGTAGAATGGGCTACCCAGGGAGAAGAATGACAACAAGGGGCCTGATGGATGAATCTGGGAGGGTAGCATGGGAGGCAGAGCTCACTAAAAGGGAGAAAGAGTGGGGAAGGAAGCTATTGGAGATTAGTGCAAAAATGGAGGAAAATATAGCTGCAGAGAGTAGAAAGTGGGAACTACAAGTCAAAACAGCAGAAGCTAAGATACAGTACTTAGAAGAGAAACTGCAGATCCTGACACAGCTTAGAGAGAAAAATAACTGTTCAGACATGTCATCAGGAATTTGAGCATCAGGCAAAGATAAAGGGACTGTGGAGAAAAAAGAAGATAACTTGTATGCAAAGGCAGTATGAGACCCACGTGGGGCTTGGAACAAGACGAGTAGCACATTAACAACATATGAGAGGGATGTAGACAATGCAGTAGACATGCTAAACGCAGAGTCTCCAACAATATACTGCAGTGGACAGGGACAAATGAGCAGGAAGGACAGACAAAGGAGCATAGGGGCTACAGCCACGAAAGGGACTGAAGGAAGGGACACCCTAATGGAAGGTGCTAATGCATCTCTGACGATGCAAAGAGAGTCACAGTGGGAGGATGAAAGGGAGAGGTCAATCTTTGTCTACAGGCTCCAGGAAGTTGAAGAAAAGATTGAAGGTATCATGACAGCAATAGGTGAAGGAGACATGACCCAGGTGACAAATTTTCGGAGAATTGGGTGGTATACAAGGGGAAGAAATCGGCCTCTCAAAGTAATCTTCAAGGCAGAATCAGCTAGAACCATGATCCTGCAGGAGAAAGCACGTCTGAGAGAGAATCCGGGGTACCACAGTGTATACCTCGATCTGGACAGAACACAAGAAGAAAGGATGGCCCTGAAAGAGAGGATACAAAGACGAAAGGAGGAAAGAGAGGAAGTGACAAGGAAGAGCGGAGGAAACCAGACCCAAGTAGAAGAGCAGACACCCCCCCGTCCATAAACACACACAGTGGGACTCCAAACATGACAACCCCAAGACAACTGTACAATTTAAACCCACACCCACACATCATTCCTCCTGTCCCCACCCCACCAACACAAACCCCACCCCTACAACAACCCCCACCCATACAGCAACCCCCTATTTGCACTCTGCCCTCGCTCCCATCACAACCCCCCCACAACCCCTCAATATCCCCCCAGGACCACAGGTTTAGAATCGAAGTTGAAGGTTTGGTACACGAACGCGGATGGAATAATAATAATAATATCTTTATTTACTACAAGTACATGTACATGGTATACAGGCCTAGCTGACATCAGTGACATACTACTATATAGAAAGTCCCTTGTTATGCTGAGCATTTCGGGCAGATTAGGTCAGTGTCCCAGGATGCGACTCACACCAGTCGACTAACACCCAGGTACCCATTTTACTGATGGGGAACATAGACAACAGGTGTAAAGAAACACGCCCAATGTTTCTGCCCTGGCTGGGAATCGAACCCAGGCCCTCGCCGTGTGAAGCGAGAGCTTTAGCCACCAGACCACCAAAATGAAAGATTCGATGAGAAGTCCCCAGACATCATAGCAGTCACGGAAACGAAACTCACTGAGGCAATAACTGATGCAAACTTCCCACAGGGATATCAGATCCTGAGGAAAGATAGAAAGAGTAGAGGGGGAGGAGGGGTCGCACTGCTCGTAAGTAACCATTGGAAATTTGAGGAAATGGAAGGCATGGACGTGATTAGGGAAAGGGACTATATAATAGGTACAATCCAGTCTGGGGAACATAAGATAGTCATTGCAGTGATGTATAACCCACCACAGAACTGTAGGAGGCCAGGAGAAGAATATGAAGAGAACAACAGAGCAATGGTGGACACACTGGCGGAGGTGGCAAGAGGAGCGCATTCGAGCAGAGCAAAGTTACTGGTTATGGGCGACTTCAACCACAGGGAGATCGATTGGGAAATCTGGAACCACATGGGGGTCCAGAAACATGGAGAGCCAAGATGATGGATGTGGTACTGGAAAACCTGATGCACCAACATGTCAGGGACACGACCAGAGAGAGAGGAGAGGACGAACCAGCAAGGCTGGACCTTGTGTTCACCCAGAGCAGCTCAGACATTGAAGACATAACACACGAGAGGCCCCTGGGAGCCAGCGACCATATGGTTCTCAGCTTTGAGTACATAGTAGAGTTACATGTGGAGAGGGAAAAAAGAGTTGAAAGGGACAAGCCAAACTTTAAAAGAGGGGACTACATGGGTATGAGGAACTTTCTGCAGGAGATTCAGTGGGACAGAGACATGGAAGGAAAGTCAGTAAATGAAATGATGGAATACGTAACAGCAAAGTGCAAGGAGGCAGAGGAAAAGTTGGTTCCCAAAGGCAAAAGATTAAATGGGAAGTCCAGGACAAGCCCTTGGTTTAACCAAAGGTGCAGGGAGGCAAAGACTCAGTATGCTAGAGCATGGAAAAAGTACAGAAGGCAAAAGACCCAAAAAAAATAAAGAGATTAGTCGTAGAGCTAGAAACGAGTATGCACAGATACAGAGGGAGGCCCAGCGACAGTACGAAAATGACATAGCATCGAAAGTCAAGTCTGACCCGAAACTGATGTACAGTCACATTAGGAGGAAGACAACAGTCAAAGACAAGGTGAACAGGCTGAGGAAAGAAGGTGGGGAACTCACAAGAAACGACCAAGAGGTATGTGAGGAGCTCAACACGAGGTTTAAGGAGGTATTTACAGTGGAGGCAGGAAGGAATCTGGGTAGACAGGACAGAGTTGGACACCAACAAGGAATATACCAAATGTTGGATGGCATACACACAACTGAGGAGGAAGTGAAGTTGCTCAGTGACCTTGATACCTCAAAGGCGATGGGTCTGGACAATATCTCCCCGTGGGTCCTTACAGAGGGAGCAGAGACGCTGTGTGTGCCACTAACCATAATATTCAACCCATCCCTTGAAACTGGGCAGCTACCTGAGGTATGGAAAAAGGCAAATGTAGTTCCCATTTTTAAGAAAGGAGACAGAAAACAATCACTAAACTATAGACCAGTGTCACTTACGTTTATAGTGTGCAAAGTCGTGGAGAAAATCATCAGGAAAAGAATGGTGGAGCATCTGGAATGGCACAAGATTATCAACGACAGCCAGCATGGATTCATGGAAGGCAAATCCTGTGTAACAAACCTCCTGGAGTTCTATAACAAAGTAACAGAGGTGAGACACGAGAGGGGTGGATTGATTGCATTTTCCTGGACTGCAGAAAAGCCTTCGACACAGTTCCTCATATGAGGCGTGTATAACAGGAAGGGCACTACAATGGATCAGAGAATACCTGACAGGGCGGCAACAACGGGTCAAGGTACGTGATGAGGTATCACAGTGGGCGCCTGTGACGAGCGGGGTCCCGCAGGGGTCAGTCCTAGGACCAGTGCTATTCTTGGTATATGTGAATGACATGACGGACGGGATTGACTCAGAAGTGTCTCTGTTCGCAGATGATGTGAAATTAATGAGGAGAATTAAATCAGATGAGGATCAGGCAGAACTTCAAAAAAACCTGGACATGCTGGACACCTGGTCCAGCAACTGGCTTCTCGAATTTAATCCCGCCAAATACAAAGTCATGAAGATCGGGGAAGGGCAAAGAAGACAGCAGACAGAGTATAGGCTAGGTGTACAAAGACTGCAAACCTCGTTAAAGGAGAAAGACCTTGGGGTGAGTATAACACAAAGCACGTCTCCGGAAGCACACAACAACCAGATAACTGCGGCAGCATATGGGCGACTGGCAAACCTAAGATTAGCGTTCCGATATCTTAAGGAATCGTTTAAGACACTGTACACCGTGTACGTCAGGCCCATACTAGAGTATGCAGCACCAGTTTGGAACCCACACCTGGTCAAGCACGTCAAGAAATTAGAGAAAGTACAAAGGTTTGCAACAAGGTTAGTTCCAGAGCTCAGGGAAATATCCTACAACGAAAGGTTAAGGGAAATCGGCCTGACAACACTGGAGGACAGGAGGGACACAGAAACAAGGGGGCACAATTGGAAGTTGAAAACTCAGATGAGTCAAAGGGATGTTAGGAAGCATTTCTTCAGCCATAGAGTAGTTAGGAAGTGGAATAGTCTTGCAAGTGATGTAGTGGAGGCAGGAACCATACATAGCTTTAAGACGAGGTATGATAAAGCTCATGGAGCAGGGAGAGAAGGGACCCAGTAGCGGACAGTGAAGAGGCGAGGCCAGGAGCTGAGGCTCGACCCCTGCAACCACAATTAGGTGAGTACAAGCACACGTACATACACATAGATGCATACAAGCCAATTAACACCTCACTGTGACTAAATAGCACTTTTCCACTCGTTTTCCTACTCTCCCTACACTCTCTTCTGTCTTTATGTCTGTCTCTCTCTGTCTCTCCCTCTCCATCTCTCTTTCCCTTCTCCCTTTTCTCTTCATCTCCCTCCCTCCCCCCATTCTCCTCTCTTTTCATCTGTCTCTCCCTAAATCCCTCCCACCCCATGCAAACACACACATGCATTCACACACAAACAGCACACACCAACATAACAACACCTAATCTGTCTCACTGTCTGTCACTCTCTCCCTCTACCTCTGCCCCCCTTCCCACTCCCACTCCATCTCTCCATCACTATCCCCATCTCTCTCCCCTTTACAATTACCCCACCCCCCACACCCACACACACAAAAAAGCATGCACATTACAACACCTAACCCATAAAAAAATGGTGGCTCGGAAGGGAAGTCGATAGCTCAGGAGATCAGAGGAAAATTGTTCTGGTATGGAAGAATGGATGGAAGGGCAATGTAAAACGATGGAACAAGAGTAGGAGTGCAAACTAGGCGAGTTTTCTGTGAAAATGGAGAAGAGGATGGAGGCAGAGAAGAAGATTTGGGAGTCACAAGTCAAAGCCGCAGAATCAAGGATAAGGGCCCTAGAATGTGAGGTAAATAGGCTGAAGCGAGTTACAGGGCTACTGCCCAGAGGAGACATAGCATCTGAAGCAAGTACACCCCTACTGAATGAGGAGCCCAACAGAAAAGTGACACGAATTACACTAAGGCCCTATCAGTCCACCAAGCAGGGCTGAGGAAGGGGGAAAGCAGTTGGGAGCAGGAATGTAAGTAAGGGAGGGGGGAGTAGGTTGAGAGGGGGTTAGGTCCCATGCAGAGGCAAGACCATGCAACCAAGAGCTACAGCAAAAAATAAGAGACACAATGGTCATGTACAAATGGGACCCAGAGACACATAGGGAAAGGCAATGGGAGGAGGAGAGGAAGAAGGTAGTGTTTATCCATGGGCTTCAGGAGAGTGAGGGGAGGACACAAAATGAAAGGCAGCAAGAAGAAAAATGATAGATTGAAAACATCATCTAAAAAATAGGCGAGGAGGACATGACTGAGATAGTAAATTTTCAGAGAATAGGGGGGTACCTGAAGGGGAGAATTCCGCCTGCCAAGCTGATTTTCAAGACAGGAACGACGTGAAACAGGGTCCTCCTGCAAGAGAAACAACTGCTGAAGGAATTGTCAACATACAAGAGGGTGTTCTTAGATCGAGACAGAACAAGAACAGAATGACAGTAGCTGAGAGTACACAGAAGCAAAAATGGCTAGGAAGAGAGACAAGGAGAGAATCACCAGAGGACAACCAGAGCAGGGCAGAGCAACAAGTGCAAGCACACACAGAACCACCACCAGAACCCCCACAACCAAACACGCTATCCCAACACAAACCACAATACACAAATAACCTGCACATAGAAGAGAGGAGCTTACAACGACGTTTCGGTCCGACTTGGACCATTTACAAAGTCACACTAACAAAAAGGAATGAATGAATGAATAAATACAGGCAAGATCCCAATGGGATGAGCGGAGAAGACGGTACAGACGAAGAATAGCGCTGGAGAGGAGTCTTCTTAGTCGTAGAGATAGAGCCAGGGCTTAACCCAGCAGCTGAGGCGATCGTGGGATAGAGCAGGAGAGATCAGGACTTGGCTGGCGATATGGGCGATGTCGGCAAGCTGTGCAGGCTGCATCATGGTGGTGGATGTGTAGAACTGGTCGGTAAATGGTTGCTGGAGATCGGCGGGAGGAGGGGGAGGCATGCTTCAATATGATTGGTCGTTAAGTTTGCAGAGAGGAGACAGGATAATCGGTGATTGGTGGATAGAAAACTCTTCATATCTGTGTTCCTGTTTAGTTTTACGTTCTTGTCGTAGAACCATTTTGAAGTCTTCTGAAAGCTTGTTTTGACAATACAGTAAGTTTGATCAAGGTTTTGTCTTTTTCTAAGTCTTCAATTAGTGCTGTTTCAGTGTGGTGAGGGCAGCCAGGAGCAACAGTGTACTTGATACTACCATGACGCATGGAATAGACGGCCTGAGGTGCATATAGAGTCGGGGTGTGAGGATTATATGTGTAGAAAGTGAGAGGTTCAGTTGGTCTGAATATTGTTTCCTCTTCCATTTCTTCAGGTCTTGGAGTATCTTGAGGTGGATTTTCAGGAGGGAGTGTCTTGGCTTTCTTGGCTTTTGGTGGTTGAGTTGGAGAAGGAGCAGGTGGTTCATTAGTAGTAGCAGAGGAGGTGGAAGACACAGATGGGTCAGGTAAGGTTGCTGATTGGTCCACAGCGGTGGTGATGTTGGAAGTAGCTGATTGGCTGTTTCTTGGAGATGGAATTTCAGGTGTTGTGACATTGCCAAAATCTTTGGTGAGCTTCATGATGTCGGCAGATGGTGGAGAGTCTGGAAAAGTAAAGTTTGGCATGTTGTTCAGTCGGAAGAGCTCGTTAATAACAGTGTTGAAGGAACCTGGTATCACCATATTATGCAAGTGTGCATATAGCATACAATAATGAATTTTTGTAGGTTCACAAGCTGGTGGAGCGGTGGTGGAGGGTTGGGTAGCTTTTAAAAGTTTTGTAGTGTCGTCCTGGAGTTTGGTGATGGCAGCATAAGTAGGTGACTTGGAAGGTGTCTTCTTCTGTTCTGCTTCCTGGGTTTTTTTCAGAATTTCTCGACGAGTGGGGCACTTTGCCGCGAGAGTATGATGATTGTTTTTGCAGTTGAGACACTTAAGTGGGGCAGTAGAAGTGCAAGTCTTGGAATCGTGGCTTTCAGACCCGCAGGTAGAGCAGAACTTTTTGTTTTTTGTGGGGCAGTCTTTTGTAGAATGTAGGTAAGAGTAGCAACTCCAGCATTGAGTAATATGATAGTACCTCTCAGCTTCAATATGAGAGGAGTTAATAAAGTAGTAGTATATGGCCAGGCCTTCAGCCATAGCTTGGGCAACCATTGACACATCAGTAAAAGTGATTTTTAGCATGGATGAGGCAGTAGGAATCTTGGTGATGCTTTCCACTGAAGCCCAGGAATTTTGTTCTTCAATGGAGGTCTTTAGGTCTACAACAGGTTGTGTGGTAATCAGTTTGTCAAGTCTTTTCAGGAATACAGTCCTTTTAGCCCGTATGGCAGGAGAGGACATGACTTTGAAGCCACGGTCTGATAGAGTGGACAAAGCATAGGAGGTTAGTAACTTTTCAGCCTCAACATCGTCTTCTCATACAACAATGAAGGTTTCTTGGAGTGTTAGGATGTTATTGATCTTGACATGTAAGTCGCCCCTGACGGCCACAGCAAGAGCAAGCTTGGATGAGTCATTAACCGTTCCACTGGAAGGTTTAATCTTGATTCTGTTAGAATAATTCATCTTGGTACATGCTTTTAGTTGAGGTAGAGGTTCCTCTCCCCGATGGGGATCGTATGGCCTTGGAGTTGGTGTGTTCAGAGATCGTGGGGCAGACTGATGATGTACAACACACCATAATAAGTACACGTTTTAATGTTTACACATGTCACGATACGCACACAAGACGTGATGTTTACACTTCTTAGAATTCACCCCAAAAAATAGTGTAACAAGATAATTACGCAAATACACTATAAGAGGTGTGCTGCTACACTATTCTATATGATAATAACACAAAGGGAAAAATTTTGTTTCCCTGTGTGATTCCATCACCCAGGACGAGGTTTATATCTCTCAGCCTGAGTTGGAGATTTCAGTAGGGCAATGAGAATATCGTCGTGCAGTCCACTAAACATTCTTCACCTACGGGAGTTTTGTGGAACACAAAGTTTGATTCCTTTCAGTGTCTACCGTAATAGTAAGCTGCATCACTCAGTGAACTGACCAGAGTTTAGTTAAGAATTCTCAGATTTACAAAAGAATCTACTGTCACTTGTACTTTGCAACTCACAGGTTCAATAGTAGGTGGAATATTTAAAACTGTAGCGAGAACTAAGTCTAAAAAGTAATTACCAACGAATTACCAAATAGTGAGAGAAGTGGAACAGGAATTCATAGGATGACGGGGTTTACACGCCCTTATTAAACACCCAAACAGAACTACAACAAATAGATACAATACAAATAGACAGATCTACCTTAAGGTGGTTATTAGTTAAAATATACAGTGAGCATAAACCGGATTCGTCCAAGAAATAAGTGAACAAAGAACCGGATTCAAACGGATTCGTTGGAAACTGTTAAAAACAACTAAATACTTCGAGAAATTATAGACTAGCTAGCTAGGAGAGTGGTCAAGTGTTGTAAGATGACCACCACCATGAAGATCTGTGTAGTCTGCAGAAAGGGTAAGGGACGAAAACAGGCCTGGATTGCTTGCAGTCTCTGTGGTCAATGGTCCCATGGTATATGCAGGGATTTTCATCCAGTGACCACACTTGTCATAAACTCAGAGAGATGTTTTTGGGTCTGCCCAAACGAGATACACCTGTATGATGGAATTACATCTATATTAAAAGACAAGAACACCAATAAAAGATCCTTCTTAAAAGACATGTCAACATGTTATGACAGCTGGGAAAATAAGATGGGTGGTTTGGAAGGGGCTGTCTTGAACGACAGCGCTCCTGAGGGTGCTAGTGTTGTCCTGGAGGATAGTTCTCCTGAGGGTGCTAGTGTTGTACTGGAGGACAGTGCTCCTGAGGGAGCTAGTGTTGTCCTAGAAAACAGTGCTCCTGAGGGTGCTAGTGTTGTCCTGGAGGATAGTTCTCCTGAGGGTGCTAGTGTTGTCCTGGAGGACAGTGCTCCTGAGGGCGCTAGTGTTGTCCTAGAAGACAGTGCTCCTGAGGGTGCTAGTGTTGTCCTGGTGGACAGTACTCCTGAAGGTGCTAGTGTTGGAGATGAAACAAAAGGGGATGTTAGCACTAGTGCTGAAGATAGAAATGAGACAGGAAAACACGCACCAATAGGGAATACATTAGGGAACATCGTCACAAAAAAACAAAGCAAACACAAAACAGGCCTATGCAAATATTATTCATTTGGTATCTGCAGGCATGGAATTTCTGGGAAAACAGATGGGACATGCAACTTTGACCACCCCAGAAAATGCCGTGCCCATATGACAACAGGAAAATGCAACCTCCCTTTCTGTAAGCTTTTTCACCCTGAAATGTGTCACTCATCAGTTCAGGAAAGACAGTGCTATAACCTATATTGCCAGGCCCACCACCTAAAGGGTACAAGACGACACAGAACATCCAGACCATGGGAAAACCTGAGTAGCCAAAGCCACTCCAGAGAGAGAGAGGTTTTTTAGCGCAAGGAAGGAAAAAAAGCTGGCAGGAAATGACAGAAATCATACACCAACTGCAATCATTTCTGGAGTGGAACGACAGTCAATGGCCTCCACTCCAGAACAACAGATATTAGTGCCAGGAAAAAAAGACCCCCTCCATACCACCACCAATCCAACAACATTCATCTTTGCAAATATACAGGGTCTAAAGCCAGCAACAAACAACAAGATACCTTACATCCGTGGACTGCTTACAAAGTCAAATGCAATGTTTGCGGCTTTCACAGAGACCCACATAAAGGATCACTTGGACAATGAAATATGGATCCCTGGCTACAACCTATACAGATGTGACAGAGTGAACAGGCAAAAGGGGGGAAGGGGTTGGCCTGTATATCACAGAGTCACTTATATGCTCAGAACTACTAAATGCCTCAAATGATGTAGTTGAAGTTTTAGCAGTAAAGATCGAGAATCAAAACCTTGTCATCGTGGTTGTATACAAGCCTCCGGATGCAACGTCCCAACAATTCCTGGAACAGCTTCTGAAAATTGACCAATGTCTGGAAAACCTTCCAGCTCCTGGGGGACTTCAACCTAAGGCACCTAAAATGGAGGAATATTGCAAATAATGTGGTAGCAGAGATAACACCAGGAGGCAGCTCAGATGAAAACTCGCACACACACGAGCTTTTAAATCTCTGCACCAAATTCACCTTAAACCAGCAAATAATAGAGCCTACAAGATTGGAGAATACGCTGGACCTCATCTTCACTAACAATGATGATCTGATACGAAATGTCATCATATCAAAAACGATATATTCAGATCACAACATAATAGAGGTCCAGACATGCATGAGGGGGGCCCCAGATCGACAAAATGTGATCAGTCGCGAGGGAGCCTTCACCAATTTCAACTTCAATAACAAAAACATAAGGTGGGACCAAGTAAACCAAATCCTAAATGATATAAACTGGGAAGATAGCCTAAGCATCACGGATCCTAACCTATGTCTAGAACAAATTAACTCTGTGGCACTTGAGGTTTGCTCAAGGCAAATTCCCTTAAGGAAAAGGAGGAGAAGATGTAAACTAGAAAGAGAGGGCCCCTATACAGGCGAAGGCAAAGAATAACAGAGCGGCTACAAGAGGCCAATATATCTGAAATACGTAGGGAGGCACTGGTAAGAGAAATAGCAAACATTTAATTAAAACTAAAGGAATCTTACAGGAATCAAGAAACGCGGGAAGAACTAAAAGCCATAAATGAAATTGAAAGAAACCCAAAGTATTTCTTTTCTTATGCCAAAACAAAGTCGAGAACAACATCCAGTATTGGGCCCCTACTAAAACAAGATGGGTCTTACACAGATGACAGCAAGGAAATGAGTGAGTTACTAAAGTCCCAGTATGACTCAGTTTTTAGTGAGCCGCTAACCAGACTAAAAGTTGAAGACCTAAAAGATTTTTTTATGAGAGTGCCACAGAACCTGGTAGACGCAAGCCTGTCTGACATTACCCTGTCGCCACATGACTTTGAAAAGGCGATAAATGACATGCCCATGCACTCCGCTCCAGGCCCCGACTCATGGAACTCAGTGTTCATCAAGAACTGCAAGAAGCCCCTATCACGTGCTTTTAACATCCTATGGAGAGGGAGCATGGACACTGGGGTCGTCCCGCAGTTACAAAAAACAACAGACATAGCCCCACTCCACAAAGGCGGCAGTAAAGCAATGGCTTTACAGACCAATAGCGCTAACGTCCCATATCATAAAAATCTTTGAAAGGGTTCTAAGAAGCAAGATCGCCACTCATCTAGATAACCATCAATTACACAACCCAGGGCAGCATGGGTTTAGAGCAGGTCGCTCCTGTCTGTCCCAACTACTGGACCACTATGACAAGGTCCTGGATGCTCTAGAGGACAAACAGAATGCAGATGTTATATACACAGACTTTGCAAAAGCCTTTGACAAGTGTGACCATGGTGTGATAGCACACAAAATGCGTGATAAAGGAATAACAGGAAAAGTTGGTAGATGGATCTATAATTTCCTAACAAGTAGAACACAAAGAGTAGTAGTCAACAGAGTAAAGTCTGAGGCAGCTAATGTGAAAAGCTCTGTTCCACAAGGCACAGTACTCGCTCCCATCCTGTTCCTCATCCTCATATCGGACATAGACAGGGATATAAGCCACAGTGCCGTGTCTTCCTTTGCAGATGACACCCGAATCTGTATGACAGTGTCCACCGTTGAAGACACTGCAAGACTCCAAGCAGACATAAACCAAATCTTTAAATGGGCTGCAGAAAACAATATGAAGTTCAATGATGAGAAATTTCAATTACTCAGATACGGAAAACGTGAGGAAATTAAAATCTCATCGGAGTACAAAACTAATTCCAACCACACAATACAGCGAAAAACTAATGTCAAAGACCTGGGAGTGATCATGTCAGAGGATCTCACCTTCAAGGACCATAACACCGTAGCAATCGCATCTGCTAGAAAAATGACAGGATGGATAATGAGAACCTTCAAAACCAGGGATGCAAAGCCCATGTTGACACTTTACAAATCGCTTGTTCTATCTAGGCTGGAATATTGCTGCACACTAACTGCACCTTTCAAGGCAGGTGAAATTGCTGACCTTGAAAATGTGCAGAGAACCTTCACCGCACGCATAACTGCGATAAACCACTTCAATTACTGGGAACGCTTGAAGTTTCTAAACCTGTACTCCCTAGAACGCAGGCGGGAGAGATACATTGTTATATACACGTGGAAAATTCTCGAGGGATTAGTACCAAACTTACACACGAAAATCACTCCCTACGAAAGCAAAAGACTCGGCAGGCGATGTAACATCCCCCCAATGAAAAGCAGGGTGCCACTAGCACGTTGAGGGACAACACAATAAGTGTCAGGGGCCCAAGATTGTTCAACTGCCTCCCAGCATACATAAGGGGGATTACCAACAAACCCCTGGCTGTCTTCAAGCATGCACTGGACAGGCACCTAAAGTCGGTACCTGACCAGCCAGGCTGTGGTTCGTACGTTGGACTGCGTGCGGCCAGCAGTAACAGCCTGGTTGATCAGGCTCTGGTCCAACATGAGGCCTGGTCACAGACCGGGCCGCAGGGGCGTTGACCCCTGGAATTCTCTCCAGGTAAACTCCAGGTAAAATATATATATATATATATATATATATATATATATATATATATATATATATATATATATATTATACAGTGGACCCCCGAGGAACGAGCACCCCGGAAATCGTACAATTATGTAAGTAAAATATTGTAAGTGCTTTTGTAAGTGTATTTTTGGGGGTCTGAAATGGACTAACCTACTTGACATTATTTCTTAAGGAAGTAAATTCGTTCGGTAATGGCACTTGAGCAGGCTTCTGGAATGATTTTTGCTCGTTACTCGGGGTCCACTGTATATATATATATATATATATATATATATATATATATATATATATGTGTGTGTGTGTGTGTGTATGTGTACTCACCTAATTGTACTCACCTAATTGTGGTTGCAGGGGTCGAGACTCAGCTCCTGGCCCCACCTCTTCGCTCTCTGCTACTGGGTTTCTGCTCTCCCTGCTCCATGAGCTTTATCATACCTTGTCTTAAAACTCTGTATGGTTCCCGCCTCCACTATATTGTTCGCTAAACTATTCCACTTCCTAACTACTCTATTGCTGAAAAAATGTTTCCTAACATCCCTTTGACTCATCTGAGTCTTCAGCTTCCAGTTGTGTCCCCTTGTTTCTGTGTTCCCTCTCTTGAACATTCTGTCACTATCCACCTTGTCGATTCCCCGCAGTATTTTGTATGTCGTTATCATGTCTCCTCTAACCCTTCTGTCCTCCAGTGTTGTTAGT